>OY747709.1:20154899-20332399 GCA_963556495.2 Valencia hispanica | reverse complement strand
TTGTCTGACCATAAAACATTTCTTTAGAAGACTTGTCCACGTAGGCAGCTGACAATTTCAACCTTAACTTAAACAGTGTTGAAAATGTATGGCCTATGCTTAAAAGCTGAATTTGGGCTGGGAAACCAACCAATCAACAGGAACGTACTCACAGACATTTATTTAAATACTGATTGTATGCAATTTTTTTAGCCTTTATGTACAAATTTGAACTTATAAGAAAATATCCAACTCCCTCTCAGTTAAGGAGTTGAATCTGCTTTCAGACCCCAGAATGGAAACTCAGAAGAAGAAACAAAAATGTTTGGGGTACACCATCACTCAAAAGTCCACAAATCATCTATCTCAAGTCTAACTTCAAGTTGTAACATGCACTATGAGGGAAACAGGGTCTTTCATTTTAAAGAACATTATTTGACATGCTTCATCATGCATTAAAAACGTTTCGTGGTTATTGCATTTTCACAGCCTCAGGAGCACAGTCTGTGAAATAAAAGCATATTTAAGGTCAATGTAATGTCATAAAGAAGTCTTGACATCACATAAGAATGTGATACGTTTCTAAAACTACACCAACACTGATACAGCACATAGTTAGTGCTGTTTTTTCTTATTAAGCTTCAAGGTTTTTCTAAAATGATCCAAAAAACAAAACAAAACTAGAGAACAAGTATTTATGATTATTTATCAGATTTTTAAAATTAATTTCAGTGAGCACATTCTCTAAAACTGCTTTAAATGTAATACACTAGTCAAGTTTGGTAACTTAAACTCCCTGCATGTTGACAAAAAACAAACATATTTCCTTTGAGACAAACATTTCACTTTTGGTTAAATGAATACACAGACCACACTTCCAACATTTCTTTTCACATATTTTGTCCTTCCAAGAGATAAAAAACAGCCGCCCTCCTCCTGCTGTGGCCTCACCACAGGATTTAAAAGAGACTGTTTAATGTCTCTTAACCCTTAAAGTGTACTACCTTTCAAACCTCTGAATCAAAGAAAATAACTTGTCACCCTAAAATTTATGAGACATTCAATTTCTTTCCATCAAATCTTCAATCCATCATCATTTTAAGGCTTATCAAAATAAGCTTTAAAATGATCTAAGTATGTAGGCTAAGGAATGGTGTATGTGTGAGAGAGAGGCTTTACAATTGATCATCTGCTACTTCCATTTTCTGCAGTTTGGATGTGTATGTACGAGAGCATTTTCTCTTATGAAATTTCTCTTAGGATTAAAGTAAAAGCAGGCACCACCATCTGAGTGCTGAATGCACATAATCAAACACTACCACCATGATATAGGTGAAGTGAAATTATTTACCTACTTCATTATAAATGTAATGGCCCATCTCATCAATTTATTTAACGCACATTTTTGCATATGCTTCAAAAAACATCCTAAGGAAAAAAAAATGGACTCCTCACTAAATATTACTTTTTATACTACTATAATGAAATTGTTTTAATTCAATGTAAACTTTACCCCCTCCCCCGTTTTTTTGTTCACTTGACTTATAAAACAGTGACTTTATGTAATTGAATCCAAAAAGGTTTCACCATTTTTGTGCAAATAAGCAATCTGGAAATTGTGACATGTCTGTGTATTTAGACCGTATGAGATGATTATATGTAGAAGCAATTTTTGCTGCAGGTACAGCTGCAAGTTAGAATTACTGTTGAAACTGTCTCTGCTAGCTGTAGAGATCTAGAGATTGACATTTTTGCTAATTGTTTTTTTGGAAAAGTCAGATTGAATAGAAAGCGTCTGTGAATAACTTTTAAGGTTGTCAGAGGGAGGTTTTGTAGAACACTACATTTAGAATAACCATAATCTCATTTTAAGAAGTTTGCATGTGCCTTAGCCTGAGGTATATTGAGTAATTCTGCATCATAGTGCCCTGTGTAAGATCATGACTAAAACTGTGCCTTGGAAAAGTTTAACAATTTTAAGTAAATTCATTGATTGATTTTACCTGTCTTTTTATTTCAAGGGATCAACAGAAAGTAGCACATAAATGGGAAGGGGGAGGAAAGTAATTAAAAAGATTTCACAAGTAGAAGTCTATGAAATGTACAAGACATGGCTGAACACGTAAACTGATATGCCTGGTAGAAATAGCATTAATCATAAACACTGGTCCTTGGAGGAGATCTACAGCACAGCTGTGATGATCTTTCAATGGGACAACTCTTTTTGTTGTGGTTTCCTGAAATCTGGCCTATATGGAAGACTGTTGGGTAGAAAGCCATTACTGAAAGAAAAGCAATAAGGAGGGCAATTTCCCACATGCTCTGTACAGGACACATGTGAAAATGGGCATGTGAAAGAAGTTGCTCTGGTCAGAGGAGACTAAAACTGAATATGTTTGCCTACATGTAGAATCCCTTGTCTGGATTGTGGTGGGTGGTTTTAATCAAAGCCATTTAATATTTTAGAACGCCCCAGTGAAAGTCCATAGCTGAATCTAACAGAGTTCTTGGCAAGACCTAAATATTGAGAAAAAAAGTATTCTCTATTCAATTTGACAGGGCTATTTTACAAAAAAATTAATGCTCTCCAAATTTGTAAAAGCTGGTAAAGAGATACACCAAAAAGACCTGCAACTGTTTTACCTGCTCCCTGCCCAATGACAGCTGAACATCTCCTTACACACCACATGCATGGGCTTGAAAGAAAAAAAAAAAAGAGGTCAACAACTTAGATTCACTAAGAGCAGAGCAACTATCACAGCTGGATTCCCTCAACCAACACGAACAATCTGGCACTGATTGGAAACCCTGCTGGTCTTCTTACAGTGGCTTGATTAGAGGATGGTTTGCAGGTGGCAGAGCACCACAGCAGGACCGTCTTCGCTGTTGGTACATATCAGAGCACAAGTAATGAGAGGGAGGAAAAGAGATGGCGGACAAGAAAAATAAAAACCCACAACTTTCACAGGCACAAGCCATGAAGGCAAAATTGGTGTTGTGCTATTCTTTTCCCTTACTCCTTCCCTTGTGCATTAAAATAAATAAAACATCAGAACAGCTTAATACACTAAATACACTGCACAGTTATTCCTTTAGCAAATGAAGTAATTTAATATTTCACTGTGAAAATAACTAAACCAACAGTTAAATGTGATGTTGGCTCTGGGGAATTTGATTTTCCTGCAGCATTACATGTCTTGCAATGTTCTGCCATGGTTCAAATTTATTGCAGCGGAGAAAGAATGTTATAGGTGTAATCATACTAACTGGCTGCTACATTTGTGTGTGGTTCATTTATGTTTGTGCCTGAATGGGTTGACCCGGCCTCTGCATATCAGATTCTAACCTTTCTGGGAGTATCCCATCTCTTGCCAAATGCCAGCCTGGGACAGTTTCCAGCTCCCCTGGCTCGCTACAGAGCCTGGGGATTCATCCATTGATGTGTTTTTGTTCTTTGTCAAAGTTTCCTTGATACAATCAAATAATGCCCTTTTTAATAGGTTGGCACGGTCTCATAGAGCTGCAGAACGAGGTGAGTAGTTACTTCACTTCTCTCTTTCAATGAAGAATCCCAGTAACAAGGTAAAAAGCAAATTTTTGTTTATATTTAATTAACTTCACATACTTCACATAATGAGCTGTAGAAGTCAATGCACCAGTAAGTAAACTTTGCTGCTGTATCTTATAATATAGAAGTCTGCAATTCTGTGCCTACATAAACAGACTAACCCCTCCTTTCCACCGGATGCGTAAGCAGCACGTCACAGGAGCAGCACGTCATACGCAGCTGATAGTCTCCACTGTAGTCAATAGCTTTCCACCGGAGGCGAAAGCAACACGAGTCTGCCGCGTCTCAGTAGCGTCATGTCGCAGCACTTTTCTAAATATACGCGGCAGTCCTATTTTCTACGCAGTACGCCTCTGAAACACGTAAATTTCTACATTTTGGATAGGAGAAAACAGGAAATATAACGGCTCGGCACCGGAAATTTTAAAAAATAAAAGAAACGTGCTGCTTTGCGGTTGCTTTACTTAAAAAAAGGTCACTACCTGTGCAGCCCAGTGAGAAGTCAGTACCTCGCGGGAGGGTCTCATTTGTGTGTCTTCACACAAATGAGCGATTTTGAAAATTCCCTGACATAACAAAAACTTATTGGTGAATATAAAACGGACATAACATAAAACACAGACCTTTTGGAGCCATGTTGTTGTCTTTTCCTGGTTATTGTTGTCATAGACGTTTATATATGTCTATGGTTGTTGTGTTTACTGACGAAACCACGCGTGACTTTGCTAATCTCGCGTGATTTCGTGCTCTCTCGGTGACAGCTGCTTCTCTGCTGCTATGCGCCTCATACTCACCCGGTGGAAAGGGCCAAGCAGCAGAATACGCAAGTGAAACGTGCTGCTTACGCGTCCGGTGGAAAGGCAGGGTAAGTGGTATTAGCAAGTTGTTGTTTGAGAATTAAAATGAATTTATGACATGATGACCAATTAAGTTAGTTTTTACTATTTCTGTTTTATGAGAACTGATTATGTCTATTTTTTTCTTCAATGAATTGGGTGAGGAGCATTTACAAAGATCAATTACAAAGATCAAGATAGCATCTATCATAGGTATCATATAAAGCATTTTTTTAATTAATAAAAGTTTAATTAGATAAGTTTTTTTAAATTGAAAATGTTTTGTCCCTGTCATGTTGTAAGGATGAGAACTATGCACAGACTGATTTTGATGAAAATTGATTTATTAATGATGAAAAAGGCAGAATCACAATATGAGCAGAGGCAGATCATGCAGCACTTACAAGACAGACGATTTGGAGGAAGATAGACAGAGAATCCAGCAGGGTATGATAGAAGGAGGACTGCTTAAATACTGAGCGAAGAGTGAAAGGAACTCAGGGAATCTTAATCAAGGTAATCAGATGCAGGTTGGATTTAGAGAGCAGGTGAATTAATTAGCAGCAGGGGAGGAGGCAGAATAGCAGGGAGGAGGCAGAATAGCAGGGAGGAAGCAACAAAACAGAGAAGGAAAACAAGGGTTGGAGACATAACAGAATACGATTTAACTAAGGAATAAACTAGTGATGGTGAGATGAAGCCCCATGAGGCATTGAACCACTTGAGCCAATTGGTTCAAGAAAGGGTTCTGCTCACGGGGCTTCATGTGAACACAAACCCCCCTACTGGCCAGGTACATAATCACAGGCAGCTGTAGCTCTTAGCCACTTAATGTGTGATGCATTAAAGTTGTACGTCTGCTATGGTTCTTGGGAATGACTATGAGTTCCAAAAAATAATATCTCTACATAAAATATTACAAATGTGAATGATAAAAATATTTTTTGAATGTATTCTGTCTGTAAATTATCCCAAAACGGTAGTATCATATGTTAAGACAGGTTGTGTAATAATGTTTATCTGTCACTTGAGGCAAAAAGGCATGGGCTTAAGCAGGCAGAGGAAAGTGAAAATGCTTGTGGAACTAGGAAGAGGGCACTGAAAATGATTCTGTAAATCATAACAAAACAGGGGACATACATTTTTATTAAAAAATAGCCGTTTCTCAACAGTTTTAGGTTTTAAGCGATTCCTTTTTCTTGACACCACCTCACCAGCCTTTTTAAAACACTCTTTCACAAAATTACTTTAAAATATCTAGAAATTAATTAATCATAGAGATAATTAGTCTTCTGAATTAGAAAATGTACCAGAAACAGTAATAGTTCACTTTACTGGACAAAAATTAAACAAAAATCTGAAATAACATTCTGAGAAAACAGGTAGGCTATTATTTTCTTTTCAATGTAATAATTAAAAAGCAGCAGTCTCAAAAACACAATAATGCCTGCTCCATTTTTTTGATTTTATCTTCATCCTCCTCAGTCAGTTTATAGATGAATTATTATTATAGATTTCGTTTCCATGTAGACCTACTGGATCTTTGCCACTTTTGTCACACAAAGAAACACATATGCCAGCTATGTTTATCTGTAAAGCTACACTTGCACTTTAATATCTTGTAAACAGTCGCAGCACGGTGAAGGGAAAAGTGGTGCAGCGCATCACAGCCCGATGTCTTACGTCTATGAAACGGTTCAGAACCATCCACGAAAGCATCTAAACGATAGATGAGAGGAAATGTGTTGTTTTGCATGCATTGCACCAGTCAATTTAAGTATGCTTATTAGTCCCCTTAAAAACGATGAAAACCAGGACATTTTCATCAATCTCTGAAATCCCCCCGGGCGCCTTGGACAGCACGTGAAAAGTGGACATGTCCGGGGAAAAAAGGACGGATGGTCACCCTACCTAAATCTTATCTTTCTCTCCTCACTCTCCTAAATCTTCAAACTATCTGTCTCTATACTCTCCAAACTATATAAATGCTAACCAGTCTATCCTATCCAAACACCAAACTGACTGCAACTCTCCTACACAAACCCACATTTTGAATGGAGCCTGAGGGGATTTATTTTGCTGTCAAACCACTCCTCAAACTCTGAACCACTTCCTGAAGAAGTCACGTGGTACCGCCGGGCAGCGGGGCTTCTGGCGTCATCGTTTTCGGCTCCTCCCCTAAATGAAGCAGGCCTCGATACACGCTTTGTGGAAATGCCCCCTCCACTGCTCGACACACACCTCGTAGCCTCGGCACACGTCGTAACATAACTGGAATAAATCTAAAATGCAAAAGTAGGAAGAAAAAGCTGAGAAAGCAAGGAGAGTTGATTCTGGTTTCTTGTGTATTCACAAAGATGAACATTTGAAAAAAGTAATAAACCTTTTGGGCTCTCAGTCAGCTTTTTGTGTACCAATCTCAATGTAAAGTCCCATTGTAATCAAAAATGGGTTTAACAGTACTGTTCATTTAGCAATGTGTCCATCACTCTCTCTTTTACGGTGTGTTCACACCAAACGCGTTTGAAGCGGCAAGGGCGTCAGGTTTACATGTAAAGTCAATGGAGAAGCGCTTTGATGCGCGTCAGGGGGGCCCGCGTCAAATCAGAAGCAGATTTGCGGCTCGAAAATACTTTTCTGCCTCATTCGCGCTTCAGATTCGCGTGAATGAGGCGTTTGACGCGCTTCAGAAAATACGCGTGTGGTGCATTTTGTGCATTCGCGCTTCACGGGCGTTTTTGTATAATCTGCTGAAGTTGAAAAATGCTGAACTTCGGCGTCAATTCGCGCCGCGTCACCCAATAGGGAGCCTGGTTACCAGTGGTGCTGTGACCCAGTTCACGGCAGGTCTGCCAAAGCCATTCATTCAACATGGAGGAAAGACTGATCAGCGCTGTGGCTAATCGTCCGAAGCTGTACGACACCAGCTGTTTCTTCTACAGAGACAGGAATAGAAATGACCTTGCTTTGAAGAATATAAGTGAGGAGATTGGGCAACCTGGTAAGTTCATTTCCCTTTTGAAAGTTTTAACTGACCCTGCGAACTGCGCAAAAACCAGCAAGCCCGCCTACTGTCCCGTCATTTTACTGTTATTTTCCCGCTGATGTACAAATACTTCGACAGCTGCCATCTTGTAAAAACACATTCTGGCACAAGCTCCTCCCAGAAGTTGCATATTTCATGCTTGACGCACGTGAAAATTATATATTTTCAGTACGTCAAATTCGCATTGCTCGCGCTTCGAGGTGCGAATACTCGCGTGTCCAACTAGTGGCGTGAAGTGCGTTTTTGACGCTTCAAACGCGTTTGGTGCGAACGCCCCGTTAGTCAGAGCATTTCTCATCCTCTCACAAAGCCTGTCCTCAGTCCATTTGTTCTACATTGTCTGCACCAAGGACAACTCCATTACTGTACATGGCTTGCTTCCCTTCTTACCTAAGAACACTTAAACATTTATGAATCCTGAGGCACTTGCACAAACAAACCAGCTGTCTTGGTTTCTTGGGGCTCAAATTTGTTCTCCATTCATTATTTCTGCCCTACCTCCCCCATTGTGAATTCATGAACTTCTACCCTGCCATTTCCAATTACCACTCTAGAAGTTCCAAGCGTTATTTCTCAAAATGACACTGTGTCAAAATGCTGTAAAGAGTTTCTGATTTCATGACTACTGACAGCTAGGAGAGCATAATTTAATCTTGGGAGAATTTAGAGAGGTGCAAAAAAAGTCCTTCAGGCACTCAGTGCAACTCCTAAAAAGTCTGGCGCACCTTTCAGAATGAATTACATTGTTCAAGACCTTGGAAGCTGAGAGAGAGACACAAGACGATCCTTTGTGGGATTTTTAAGAGAAAACAACATGTTTGAAAACCACATGAGTGCTGCCAGTGATTAGTAATGACACAGAAGAATTTAGATATGGGGTTAGGGAAGTAAAGAGCAAATCAGAGCAAAGGAAATTCACTTTGCCTAATCATCCCAGCTGCTCATGTTCCTCCAGCAAACTTGTGGTTAAAGAAGCAGCCCATCATCTTAGGTCATTTAAAGTTAGCAGTTCCTTTGGTAAATGCAGGGAACACTTCACAGAGATGTTAAGAAGGCTGCTGCTTTTACAATCAATTATTCAGCTCTTGAACACTCACCCCATTTGTGGCCTCCTCTGCTGGGTTCCCACGTCTGTTTGCCCCTCAAAATGAATCTGCACTCAGACAAGTTTTGTCCAATCAAGAACTTCTGAGGAAAGAGAGCCCTTTACTTCAGAAAGGGCATCAGCCAAAGCTACCTCAGTAAATGCTGTTAATATACAGTACCTTGCGAAGGTACTGATACCTTTTCAACCTTTCAAAGTTGTCATGTAACAACTACAGACTTCAGTTTATTTTACTGGAGTTTAATGTGATAAACCAACACAAATTAGTTGACGATTCTGAATTAGAAGAAGAAAGGACATATGGTTTTCTACACTTTTCTACAAATAAAATATGAAAAGTGAAGCATGCGTTTGATTTTAGCACCCTTTGAAGATTTTACATAACGTTATTCAACCCATCATGAAAAAAGGAGTGATGGGACTATTGCATACCCACTAAATCATGGCATTCAAGCTAAACTCAGGGAGGGTATTATTCAATTAAGTAGCCAAGAGGTTTATGGAGACTGAAGAAACTGCTTAGATTTGTATATGAGTGACAAAAAAGGCATTAGTATTAAAGTATTAATGGTTGCAGTTTGCAATAAGCCATGTGAGAAGCATTTCAAATAAGAGGAAGAAGGGCTTGGATGAGATAAAACCAAAATGTAACTTTCTGGCCTACATACAATCCACTTTGTGTGTCATCACCCTGAACATGCCATCCCTCCCTGTGAAACATATTGGTAGCAGCATCATGTGGTGGGGATGCTTTTATCAGAGGTGAATGTATATTGATGTGTTAGAATGGCCTATTTTTATGTCCATATCTAAATCCATTTGAGAATTTGTAGCAAAATTGGTGTTTATAGACAATCTACATCCAATCTGAAAAATGTTGTTCAGACGAACTGCCATTTATTTCATTCCCTGGATATCCAAAGATGGCACCCAAAAAAGACTTGCAGCTGTTATTGCAGTGAAAGGTATTTTTTATGACAAAACCTGATGTCAAAAGAACACCACCAACCATTTGTAAAACCTTTTTTTCCAATATCAGAGAGAAAAAGTAATGAATTCCATCACATCATGCCGGTTTTGCCTTGCATGTTCATCTAATATTCCAAGACAGTGGATTTCCTCACAGTTGTATCTCATTTTGTTGTATATCTGTTATACTGCTTCATAGGTCAAAACCAGAGCAAAACTTACAGGTCATGTTTCAGAGTTTCTGGCAACCTAAAACCAAATAATTTCAAATGGAAAAAGCCTTCAAATGGGTTTTTCTACAAAAGATGCAAAAAGAGATGAAACTGGCATGTGGCAACATCTCTTATCCATCAACAACCACTGGTGTTTAGATGAAATACAATCTTATCTTCAAGGAGAAAAAGATCACTTCAGCGAGTAAAGCATATGCCATTGTCAAGACTGTGGTCTCTTTCGACTGCAGGAAGCTATTTCGTTCAGTGATGCATAAATATTTACATCAAGAGGTTTTGGAAGGGCTCCTTTAAGAAGACATCTGATATCTTGTTGCCCTGTTGGATGCTGCTTTGAACCAATAACTGACTTTTCTCTGACTCTAGAGATCAGCCATTTCGTGCCAAGTTCTCAAAAAGACAACAGCTCACTTTAAGAGCATATAAGTGATCTCAAAAAAGTATTTTGCAGAAATGCAATTTAAAGCACATTGTGGCTCGGAGGCCCAAACGTTCCCAGCAAATCATCACACCACTCTAGTTTCCCACCCTTGGCCTTTTGGCCTGTGTAAACTATGAATGGGAGTTTCTTTCCTGCTGCAAACGAGGCCACAACAGCATTGATACCTTGAATGACTCGGTCTCATTCTGCCGTGACCCCTGTGTGCACTTGTGTAAATGGGATGCATGTATGAGAGGGGGGAGTGTTTAAAAGGTACGACACAACTTAATTAAACCCCCCGAAATTGTGACAATGGCACAGAAGGGGTTAAAGAAGGTCACTTGTTCAGAGGTTTTGGAGGAGAGAGAAATGTTGGGATGGATGTCTTTTTGTCTTTTTTGTTCACACACAAGCCATGAATTTATAGGCGCCCTATTCTTTTCACATCACCTTAGTTCGCTTTAGTTCATTTTTTAGTTGAGCAGATAGCATCCAATGTGAACTGTGTTGAAAATGATGTCATAAACTCAATAAAGGAAGAAACTATTTGTTTTAATTCTACCTTTCCGTACTTAATTGGAAGATTTTGGTGTGTTTCACAATGCTGTGTGTGAAATATGGGACATATGCATCAAACAGTGTCACAATGGAGAGCCAAAACTTGTGACTAAAACAATTAAGTTATAAAATGTGAAGTTTTAAGTTCGAGTTCTAGAGCTTCCCAACTGAGTATTGCAGTCATGGTCTGAACTGAGACGTGGACAGATGACTACAGGGACACTTCGGTGGAAACTTTAAGCAAGTTCCAGGTAATTACAGGACACAAGGAGACAAATATGATCTTTCTTTCAAAGAACAACAAGATGAAGATCTGGATTACCAAGGATTACCATGACCAAGATGGACTTTCTGGCACTGCACGGAAGTCCTGTTTATCTTCATGTACAAATAAAATTGGTAGCAGAAGGAAATGGGGTACAATACCAAACTACAGCACTCAAGACCTCTGGACTGAGAATTAAATTAGTTGATCCATGACACAAATTATTCTTTTAATTTAGAGCAAAACATCTAAGCTACATTTTAATAACAGAAATAAAAGTTTTATTCAAGAGTTTTTTTTCATTGGAAAGGTTGTCTCTTGATTCTTAGGATTGATTCTTTGTGTCATAGTTATGTATACAGTGGGGTAAAAAAGTATTTAGTCAGCCACCAATTGTGCCAGTTCTCCCATTTAAAAAGATGAGAGAGGGCTGTAATTTTCATCATAGGTATACCTCAACTATGTGGGACAAAATGAGAAATAAATATCCAGAAAATCACATGGTCTGATATTTAAAGAATTTATTTGTAAATTATGGTGGAAAATAAGTATTCGGTCAACAAGTGTAGGTTTACAGATGAACAGAGCTGGCGTAGATGGCCTATGCGTTTCTGTGTGTGACAAAAGTGGCAAAGATCCAGTAGGTCACAAAGACATAACTATAATAATGCTGTGCAAAGGTAGATTTCATCTATAAATTTACTGAGGTTGAACAGAAAAACTAAAGACTGGAGTTTGCACTTTTTAATTGTCTTTTAGAGACTGCTGCTCTTGACTTTTACTGTTACATTGAAAAGAAAATAATACTTGTTTTCTCATATTATTTCAGGTTTTTGTTTAATTTTTGTCCAGCATGACTTAAAAAGTCAACTGTTATTGTTACTGCTAAATGTTCTAATTCAGAAGAGCAATTATTTCGATTAACAATTAATTTCCAGAGATTTTAAAGTCAATGTTGTACTTGTGAAAGCCTATCTGGCGTTTGTTATTTAACTGTTCATTCTAACCACATGGAGAATGCACGCTTCAATGATGTTAAAATCAAAAGTCCTCGTTTTTTGGAAATCAAAATATGATCACCCTAACATTATCAAATTCAGTCACCTCTGTATGATAATTATGAATATTTACTCCAGGGCAGAACCACGCCGTGCGTAAAATGATGAGCGAGTTTCTAGGATCTCTCTCTCTCTCTCTCTCTCTCTCTCTCTCTCTCTCTCTCTCTCTCTCTCTCTCTCTCTCTCTCTCTCTCTCTCTCTCTCTCTCTCTCTCTCTCTCTCTCTCTCTCTCTCTCTCTCTCTCTTTTAAAAGGCGTGGAGGAGCCTTCTGATGGGCTGCTGTGGGAACTGAGCTGCTGAAGCATTCAGAAGAGAGAATCTGCTCTGCGGCTCGATCAGCGGCAGTCACTCCACCAAGAGGCCAGAGAGCGTCTGGGAATAACACCGCCTCAAGAACAAACACCTTAATGAGAAGGGTCAGGCTAAAATTCCCTCTGGATATTTGGCGTTAAGTCTAAATCTTAGTAAGAAGTAAAGCCGCGTCTGTTAAGAATTATGGGATTTACACCTTTCTTCTTCGGCAAACTTGTGGTTGCACTGCTTCTCACCAGTATCTGTGCGACCAAAACAAACGTGCCACGGCTGAGACTCTCCTACAAAGGTAATCCATTTTTACGAATCCGTTTTTACAGAGACGCTCCTTGTCACTGCATGGTGGTGCGCGTTTCTGCAGGTGACACAAACCGGTAGATCTGTCCATCCAAAAAAGGCACCTTTCCTCCGTGTAGATTTCAGTAGCCTAAGTTCAATGCCCTGCTTGCGTTTTCTGCCTTCTTCTCACCTTGTGGTGGTCCAAGCTGGAAGCGTTTAATCTGAGTCGCTCATTTGGCTTCTGTTTCGGAGGTTTACGTGATTCAGGAGGAGCACATGCTTTGCAGCGCAGGCAGGGTGCGCAGCCAGTGAAGGTTTTTTGGCGGAGCTTCACCTCTCTGCGGTGAGATCCACCGGGGTGCGACCATCTTATTAAAAGAGTTTATTAGGAACGGCAAACCGCGCCGGAATTCAGAAGCAAGTAACTCGGACATTGAAAGTGCTTAAAGCATTGGGAGTAGAAGCGCTGACATGAATGGTTATTACATGCGGTTCATACAATGATAAAGCAAACTGTTAGAATTAAAGTAGTGAAACTGGCCTGTCTATGTTTTACTCAATATGTGTGAGTAGAAAGTAAATACGTAAAAAGTTGTCAAATTTGACTCAATTTTAAAACAGGACTTTCTCAAGTTAGCAAGTTAATTTTAAGATATGTTTCTTCCTCTGGTTTGATCTCCAATGTTAAAAGGAAATGGAGAAAAAAATTAATAATTTTTCATGGGGTAGAAGTGGTGCTGAAGGAGTAAACTTTTAAAATCTATTCTAGCAGGATGGTATACCAACCAGGGCCGTATGTAGGGGGATGGGGGCCCCTTGGTTAGAGCCAGTTTTGGTGTCCTACCCAGAAAAGTTTCTTTTACATATGCAAACTTTAGTAGACTGATACAAAGATAATAGCCATAAGATTTTTAGGCCTCGAGCCAAACTTTCTTTGTATTTGCTTTTCTTGAAAGTTACTTATAAAAAAGACTGTTTCACTGCTTCCATAGTAACTATGTCACACCTTTATGTGGTGATCTTGCATAGTCATTGCCACACAACAAAAACCTTCCACGACAGATGGAACTTATGCTTCAAGTTGCCGGTTATGTCTGATGTTCTGGGGTGGAGGATTAGATTAGAGTTGGGGCTATGGTGTGTGAGTATTACCTTTTAGATAATGTGCTATTTACCAGTATCAAGAGCTATGGCTATTTACAAAACCACAATTGTTATGCAGATAACCAATAATCACTGGTGCATATTGGTTATCTTCATAAAAATTCAACGAATTTGAATACCTCACAGTTTTATGGTCTTTTTCAAGACCCATAAAATATCATCTTTCTCAGTCACACATCTTATGATAGTTATAACTTGAAAGTTGATATAGTAACTCATAGTGCAGCCCATAAATTTACATCAACCTTGTCATATTCTGCTGTACACCACACACCACAAATGCAAATAGCTGGACCAACATCTTCAGTTCAGTTTTAATCGTAACGTTTGGGTTGAATTTACTACAAAGAAAAAACGTGGTTATAAAATGCTTGATAAAAATGTAAATATTTTTACTTGCTAATATTTAAAGACCCACTCCAATGAAAATCATGTTTTTCTAGGTGTTAACATGTTCTTGTGGCATTTTTCTGATGCTAGAGGACACATCTTGAGAAAATTAAGCTCAAAGTTGTATTTCTGAGTATTTCTGCATTCAAGTGGCTGTGAATCAGTAGCAGACGTTAAAATGCCGGCTAAAATAGACTGGAGTTGTTACGTAGTAACTCCACTGGGCGGAGCCACAAGCTCCTACTCCGCCCCGCCCCACCCGCTCAGGTTCTGAGGAGTAGAGAAGACGATAGTGGATCAATACATTGCTGAATAAAACAGCACCTTTCTTTAAATCTACTGCCTTGTGCTGTTACTGCTTGGTACTACAAGATGTCCACTACATATAGCTTCAATACTGGCATCCTTTGTTGGTGGGTTTCTATGAAAAAAATTGGAGAAAAAAAGGTTGGAAACCCGACACCAGCTGTCAGCGCGGCCAGCTGGTGAGGGCCAGATGCTGGTGAGCGCGAGCGGGAGAGGAGAGAACAGCGACGGCAGCGGTTGCAGGATAGAGAGACAGATAACGATTTTTATAACCAAAAACAAAATGCCCAGATGACTTTACAGTGCGGATGAGGTGCTGCATGCGAGTTGCCTTTAAATAAAATCTGTTTTATGCTTTGGCCTTCTTGTGCTTGAGTTGTCAGGAGTTAAGCCTAGTTTATACTTCCCCATCAGCAACTCTGCATACAGGTGTTTCATTCACTTTAACCCGAAGCGGTTCTGCAATCATCATTGACCCAAGATATCTCACAGGATTTCCTCCTGTTCAGTTTTCAGGAGAAAAGTCACCATCTGAGCATATTGGTCTTCATGTACTGGAAATAAACACAGCTCAGTGGGTTGGCAAGGGATGAATACATGAATAAAAAGTGTAGGAAGGTAAATTAAATAAGGGTGGTGAGTAAGAGACAACAACTGCTCATTTAAAAGATCACAAAAGTGTCTTGGTAAATTCCATTTTCTCCAGCCTTTGCAAAACCCTGGACTCGGTATATGTTAAAATTCACTTGAGAGCAAAGCTTCGATATGAAAATACTACTGGGTTTGAACAACAGGTTCCTATCATCACAGGATTACTTAGAGGAAGGGTTAAGATGAGCTTTTGTTGAGGGTTTTTGTTGCTTTTAGTGTGTAAAGCTTCTTGAGTTAAAATGATTTAGGCTTGAACAAAAGAGTACTGATATGTCTCAAACACAGTTTTGTCATCATAGATTTTTCCGTCTTTTTTTCTACACCATAAAGCATTTTTGCATTGAGTCTATGAGTGCTTGTCGGGTATAATTCAAACGACATGTTTGTGGCTGTTTTGCACATTTTCAATCTATTGAAGATCCGGGCTGAAGATTTTTAGACTGAAGATGAAAGGTGTCGCACCAGTGTGAAGAAAACCTTTTTTATCTTTGAACACTGCGTAGTACATAGCTTCCCTAATAACTCTTTGACATTATTACATATTCGGACTGCAACACTCATTGGAAATAGATACTAATCATTTATCTTTCTGCAATATGTAAACATCACATTTTCATCACCAAATCAAAGTAATTTCCACTGTTTGGGCTTTCACTGCTGCTTGCTTGTTAAATGATCTAATCTCATTACGCCTTTTTGTGCTGTGGTTACTGACTGGCGCCATCAGCTGTTTATGTTGAGGCGCTTAGCTTCCAGCTTTCAGTGGTGACCACACCTGGACAAGCTATGACTGACCAAAATCAGACAAATTAAATCGAGCCCAGTATTTAAATAAAAATAAAGGTTCTCTTTTCAGAAACGCCGAGACTAAAATATACACACCATATTTATTCATGGATCTCTAGTGAGATTTTTTGTATTAAGCAACCAGACACTGTTTAGGCATAATAACCTCAAAGCAACATGCCAGTACTTTGAGGCACTGCATTCACATGCACAAATCCTCTTCAAAATAAAAAAAGCTTTTTAATGAATTAAACAGTTACATATGTAGCACCTAACTTTCTTACATGTGAAGGAAACTCTCCATTTGTGCCTCTTAAGGAGTGTGGGAAGAGCTCTGCCATTGAAGATTCTCATTAGTGACCACACAGCTCTTGGCTTCCTGTCTCATTGACCTTTAATTTGACCTCTCAGTTTGCCCAGTCCTACATAATTCCCTCTAGCATTAGCTCTCTTCTTCTGTTGTCTTTCTGGGTAAATCTCTTCCTTCTTTATCAGTTTTTCTAATGTCTTGTTCTTTTTCTGAAATCTTCCTTTTGCATATGTTTGGGTATGTATTCAATTATTAGCTTCACATCCTGTTTTAATGCTCAGAAACACCCATAGGGCGTTTGCCCTGCTAGGAGGATGTGGATGTAATTTAGTGAAAGGAAAAGCCATCATTATCTCATTTCATTCAATTAGTGGGTTGAAGTTGAAGCAGGAAGATGAGCGTTTTAACCGCTGAACCGTATGAGGGCATGTGTTGTGTGTCTCTCCTTTGTTCTGGTTTATTACAATGACTTTTGACACCTTCACTTTTAGTAGGGCCGGAGATTTCTGGAAGTAATAAGTTTGTTTGAAGGTCTGTTTATTTTAGACTTTTTTCTGTCTGTCCTTAAAAAAAGGTAAACATCTTTTAACTTAGTCTAGAAATGATTACTCACAATTACAGCTAGGGCTGTCAAGAGATTAAAAAAACTTAGAGATGAATTATTTATTATGTGTAATCAATTAATCTTAATCTCCTTTTCTAATGTCACCTAATAATTGTTGAGAAAAGCCCTTTTCTTGAGGTATTTTCATTTAAATTCATTACATTATTGTGGCAAACCAAAAGATTGATTCATATAGCAAGAAAAATGGCTTTATGAAGTCATTTAATGATTTTAACAGAATTGAACAGATGCAGTCCCAGCCATTTCCATTTCGTTGTATTTGAGACTAGTCCCAAGTGCTGCGTGCAACCTTTGGCTTCAAGCATGCACGATTCATTAGCATTCTGGACTCAGTGGGGTAAATATCTGCTCCCACTCCAATTGGACCTGGGCAGGCGGGCGAAGCTGCAGTACGCTGACTGGGCTCCTGCTGTGAGTGCTCTGGGATGGGAGAGGAGCTGCTCAGTGAGAAGAGTAACAATGATATGTGCTTCATGTCAGAGACTCCAAAACGTCTCCAATAACAGTAGAGACAGTTGCTAGATTTGTTGCTATTGTTTTTTTTTTAAGAGTCACAAGAGATTTCTAAAAGCTAGCTAAATATAGCTATAAAGTTGCTAAGTTGGCAACACTTTCTGCAACTCACCTGTCCTCCTCACCTTGCCCTCTCCACTACAACGGAGGCCAGTCAGCTAATGATAAGCAGACCTACAATGACAGCCAATGTTATGTCCACTTCAGAGTGTTGTTAAAACCTAGTTTATACTTTTTATAATTTGAGGTGCAAAGACAGCCAGCGCCATCATCCGTCGACGCAAGGGCCCCGCGGCGGGCTGAAGATATCTAGCAGCAGCCATGGAGCAGACCGAACAACATCTTGAATAAGACATTTTATGAGTATTCAGCATCTGATACAATAGAGAAAAGTTAGGAGCTTTTTCTCATATTTGTTCACAAAAAGCTCTTTTGAGTTTTGAAAGAGGTAGTTGTTCAAGTGAAGACTTATAGTTTAAAAGTAAAAAAGGAAATACACTGTTGATGATCAGACATGACTGCAACAGTGGCAGGACCTCCCCAGAAAGTTTTAGTTGAAAAGGAGAGTCCCATGGGTTTCTCCAATATAGGACAAATCAAAATCTGTTGATGACACCAGGTGACATCTCTAAGGGGTTTGCATCGCATCCTAACAATGTTTCACAAAGTACCTTATTTTAATACAAAGCAGGTTTTTTGCTTAGTTAAACTTTTTTTTTTTGCTTTCAGATAAAATTATATATTGTTCTGATATACTTTTTATTGGTTTACTTTTCAATTCATGTGAAACTTGAACAACATACTGTAACTTGGTACCACAACAATGGGGCATTGTCAAAGTACCAAAACATTTGCTTTTACGCCCAGGATATGTCATATTTCACATCCAAAATGTAAAACAGTTAAAAAATCTTTTTTTAATGTTCTGAACCAGTCTTTTGTGTCCCAGTCACTCTGTTCACCGTAAGCTCAGAAATAGAAGGAAATGTATCTTTCCAGCTGTCATTAAAAGGAGAAAGAGAGAAAAGAAAAAAAGAAGAAAAGAAAAAAGAAATAAAAAAGAAAAGAAAAGCGCTACGCCCCTGTTGTTCTGGCGGTGAATTGCTTTGGAAGACTCCCCAGGCATCAGAGAAGTATAAAAATAAATGTCTCTGTCTGGGCTGGACAGTTGGACAGCTGCACTGTTGCCTTTAAGCAAGAAGGTCTTGGGTATGAATCCCAGTCTGGGGGCTTTCTGCATAGAGTTTGCATGTTCTCCCTGTGCATGCGAGGGCTCCCTCCGGTTACTTCGGCTTCCTCCTACAAACTAAAAACATGACGGTTAGGTTAATTGGTCTTTCTAAATTGCCCTCGGTATGATTGTGTATGCATGGTTGTTTGTCCTGTGTATCTGTGTTGCCCTGCGATAGACGGGCAACCCATCCAGGGTTTACCCCGCCTCTGTATAGATAATGGATGAATATATGGTCTCCGTTAATACATGTGTGTGTGAGTGCAGAGTTGCTGATGGAGAAGTATAAACTAGGCTTAACTCCTGACAACTCAAGCTCAAGAAGCCCAAAGCATAAAACAGATTTTATTTAAAGGCAACTCGCATGCAGAAACAGTAAAGTTAAAGAGTAACTAAACCCCAAAACAACTTTTTTTGCCTACAAACTGTATAAATGGGTATTTACCAATGCAATCTTTCAGTTTCTGGGGATTTTTTTACAATTTTCGTGTAAACTTGTTTAATTCTGCACTTCTTGGTCTAAAAACATCTTAGTGCTGCCCTCATAGGGTTGAACTGTGGCTACTGCATTTGAATTTTGTGATTGGTGGAGAGCAGCACATCTTTTTCCCTTTTTACGTCACAGGCATGGTCTCACAGACACGCCCCGTAGGTTTGGATATAAAACCATCTCAGACACACTCGTCCCGTGGCGAGTTTGGAGTTGGATTGCGTTTTTCAGGTTGCCATTATTATCACATTAGCACTTATTTAGCATAGCTAACATACTGTTTTGATCGTTAGCCTATGTTAGCATTACCATTCAGAGACGGGACCTATTCTGTCTCCCTCTGCCTCAGCAGCAGCAACGGCCTCAGGCACTGTGATTCAGCGCTCTGAGCCAGCGGCTCGAATTGATATGGGTCGGGGTCGCTGGGCTTCATAAAGCCTCCCTCTAACTCCGGTGACGGCGGACAAGATCCGCTGGCTCAGGCCGCTGAGTCAGCACCGCCTGAGGCTGGTGCTGCTGTGTCAGAGAGAGACAGGATGGGTCCAGTCTCTGAGTGGTATTGCTAACGTTCAAAACAAATGAACGTCGATCTGATCGGTCAGTTGCAAAACTGCCAACGTCTCTTCTGTCACTCACCATGTTTCAGTGTCAGATTAAGCTAGCTGACACTGTCCTCCTGACCACACCCCCACGTTCCCCCCTCCGCTCATCCTCCGCACTTGGCCATACTATACAGTCAATGGGCCAAACCCCTCCGTGCTTCCTGTCACCGCCCACTTTGTAGAATTTTTCAAATGTTGTCTGGGGGCGGGGTTATGATTTTTCCTGAGGTTCAGTTCCACTTTAAAGATACAACATTTGATTAATGCAATTACAAAACCTAGCCCGCTAAATATGACTATAAATAATTTATCGCAATTAACACAATTATTTGATACCCCTAATTACAACATATACACACAGTTTTTACATTTTGACTTTTTACATGAGATAATATTCAATCATCATATTTTTTGTAATATGTGTGTGTTGACACCGTCCCTCTTGTGCATCTTTCTGTCACTTTTTCAAACTGTTTTTTCGCTTTTTTTTGTTAATTACACAGGGTCTGTGTTTTTTAGGTCACACACATAGTCTTAAACACATGCATTCTGTCCAATACAATATTCACTTTGTCTCACTGAAAGCAGGGGGGGGTACTTGAAAACTCAAAGGCTCACATCAGTGTCCTGTTTTAATCCGGCTGCGTTGGTTTTCAAAAGGAAAGGCTCTGTTTGTTTTTGCACCCTTTGAATTAATGAGTTTGCTTTCTCAGTTGGCCTTGTTCTAGTGCTGTTACCACTGGGTGTGAGTTGTCCTGCAGCAGGGCTGGGAAAACCGTCACCAGGAGTCAGACGGAGACTCCAGACCTGCTGGAATGTAGGGCGTCCATCGTCCTGTCATTTTTCAGCTCTTTACTTTGTCCGTTCTCCATCCGTCTTCATCCATCTTTTACGCCATGAATAATGTAACAACTCATTCTCTACAATAATTCATTGCAGTGTCTATCTGCTTTTCTCAAGTTCAAGTGAAGTACTCCCAAACCTTTGATACGATCTCAGACTTAATATCAAAGAATAATAAAAAAAAACAGTG
The DNA here is from genome assembly GCA_963556495.2 of Valencia hispanica. NCBI lineage: Eukaryota > Metazoa > Chordata > Actinopteri > Cyprinodontiformes > Valenciidae > Valencia > Valencia hispanica. The sequence continues at coordinate 20,311,669 of OY747709.1, read as the reverse complement.
AGAAAAAGCTGGAAGGATCAACAGCCAAATCCAGGGGCCAATTGGCTTGTTTCAAGCCTTTTTTTTTCAAGAAACTTTGGGGAGAAAACTTTTGATGTTTACTTGAGCTGTAACCGTCTGTTTAAAATAAAACAAATAAGGGGTGGGGGGGGGGCTGTAGCATGCAGGATCAAGAGTAAAAATCTGAAGTACACATTAAATCAGTAAAAACTAAATACATTAAAAGAAAATATAGAAATGTAAAGGAGCCTGATCTATGGAATATTTTTACTTCTTATATTGATTTTAGATGTAAAGTGTGCTATTTAAAAAATATGGTCTTTAAACTATCAAACAACCTTTTTATTTCTAAAATTTGTTTTTACTTCTCCACATGGTTGTTTGTTTGTTTTTGTTTTTTATCTCTTTTCTGCGTCATAACTTGGAATCATACACAGAACTACACCAGTTTATCCTCTGCAAAGGCAGAGTTAAATAACTACTAAGCATATGTTCGTATGATTTAGAAATTGTTCTGTTCTCACAGCACACATAAAAAAACCATAATCTATGCAGTTCCTAGTCTCTACAGCAGGTGGCAGACCAACCAGTAAGCCAGTATTAGGCAGAAAGACTAAAAAGTTAGCCCAATAAACGATTTGATTAGACATCTTGGAGATACTACAGGCAAACTAGGAGCTTGTTGAAAGTTTGGCTTGAGAAAAGTGGCAAAGCTTTTTTTGCATTTGCATTATCTACGACTATAAATGTATACAAACCCAACCTTTAATTTAAATTTAAATTTTAGGAGGAAATAAAACCCAGTGTTAAGAAATAATTATGTGTTCCAAAATCCCAAGTGCAACACCCCAAACATTTGTATTAAAATAAATGTAACTGGAATATTATACTATATACTTTATTTTTTTAAATTTTGATAGAGGTTAAATTATTTTCAAATGAGTAAACCAGTACTTTCTGTCTTTCAGTGATATAAATATGATGTGACAAAGAGTCCATTCTGGAATACTCCTCAAAATCAGAAAGGCAAGTGAACACGGCTTTCAAGTAACGCAAATTTGTGTTGATCATCGTACATCAGGAAATTTCCAGAGATCTACAGCCAGAAGAAAAGTTTAAAAGTTGAAATCACCGGGAACTGTAACAAGCAGTGGTGGACGAAGGTCCAATTTGTGTTGTCAAAGAATCTCCTAAATTAATTGTTAGAAATCTGTATTTGTTTGATGTGAGATTATTCTACTTCTATAAAATCAAAACAAAATTCTGAGTTACGTGTATTTCACACATCTTCCCCAGAAGTGCTTAATTTTCTTGTGCATTTATATATTCACAGCCTCAATAGTCCTTTTGCTGTTGCAAACACACAATGTATATATTTGACAACACCGTACAACAAACTCACAATGACAGACAGAACAGATTCAAAAAATATGTGCTTATATTTTGTAAACATAAAATAAGAGTGATTGATATACTCAGTAAATACAACATGGGACTCATAATACTAAAAAGATGGTGCATACAGACGTAGCTGAGCTCAAAGTTCTCAAGTTGCTTTACCTTACAGTGCTCAGTTAAGTTAAAAGCTGTAAAACACACCATTGTCGTTATTTCACTATTACACAGGTTTCTTGAGACGTATCCCCCATTTGGTTTGTGGATCTGCTGATGAAAGTATTGTCCCACATGTATCTGGTGGTATGATGAGATGAAAAGATTTGCGTGATAAAGAGAGTGTAAGAAGTATAGAAAAAACACAATTTACCTTGTCAAGGACTTTATGTGTGCTAGGTTAATGTTTCTGAAACTATTCTGAATATGTCAACCACTGGGTTGTTGTTGTTGTTGTTGTTGCTGCTGAGTCTCATTAATTGTGTTCCCTAGCCTCTTTATTTAAGACGCTGCAGATTGACATCTCTGTCTACTGAGCTGCTGAATGTGTTTGTTTAAAATTTTTGTGACACTGTGGAAGTCACACAGAGTTTACAGTATGCATCTGATGTAGACATCTAAGTGTCAGTTGTGTTGCATGTCAGCAGTATTTCTCCTGTAACGCCTCTCAGATGGCGACCTGGCAACTGAATACAACAGCATTGACACTGAATGTGGGAGAGCTGAGGAGGTGAGAACAAACACAGAGCCAGATCAAGATGACAGATGGAAGGGGAGCTGGGGTGAGAAGAAATTAAGCGCTGTATCTAAAGTAAAGAAAAAAAGGCGCTGTTGAACAGGAACTCATAATGATAAGCTACATAACAGCAAGTATAAAATCCTCACTGAAGAAAAAAAGACATTATGTCCTTGATTTTATTCTTTTGAGACTTAATCACAATTCATCGTGCTGATAAAGAATAAGACTTGATGTGGCCAACTTCTTTTGTTTATGAAGAAAATCAAATGAGGTTCATAACTTTTTGAAAGAAAACTTTAACTCAACTTTAAATCCTGGTTGGTTTTTCCTAATTGTTTTTCTTCCATAACCAAAAAGATTCTTTTTAGACAGCAAGAAGTATGACTTGCTTTATTTAATTTTGGGAGAAATTACTTCAGAAAATAAAAGTTCTTTTTTTTAAACAGACTTTATGTAAACAGTACAATGCCAAAGTACCTGATAATTCAGTTTTTATTTATTGATTCACTGATACTGAACTGTGACCATGGAACTTAATCAATATGAGATTTAAATTCTTTAATGTTCTAAATGTATTATAGTTTTGAATAACTTTCTCTTTGTACGTTGACCTCCTGAACTTCTGAAATCTCTGTTCTTAACCAGTGGCGTCTCTGGCATGAAATGTTAGGTGGGGCACAGCAACTCTCTGATGCATGCAATCTGACTTTGATTAATAATATTGATTGCTATTTTATGTGATTAATTTAATATTGATAAAATATTAAATAAACCACATAAAATAGCACATATGTACACACTACAAATGCCATTTTATGTAAATGAAACCTTTTTTATAACCTACATAAAATTACAAATAAAACGTAACTCACCAGTGTTGTTTTTGAAATAAAAATGCAGATTTTTCATCTGGGAAAACTTTTCAATAACTGTATAATCTTTCAAATAATTCCCTTTAAATCTATAACTGCATGCCAGATGGCACATAGCTCCTTTCTCTATCGAGGAAGGTATAGTATAATCTCAGTTTGAGGCCGCGGCATTTGTGCCCCTCGGCTGTCTAGTGAGCGCAAGTTGCGCATGCGCACTGTGATTTTAGATTTTCATAATTTAAGCAAGCGTTAAGGAGCCGGCCACAAATCACTATTTCAAGAGGATTTAGCCTACTGAGCGTGTCAGTATTCTGGCAAAGACTGAGATAGTTATACACAGATGTTTATAACAGAATCTTTTTGGTAACAGAATCCGTCTTCATATAATATTACTCTGTAAAGAGCGATCCTGTTCTACTGATTAATTTAAGCCTGCCGTGCATAGAGCTCCACAGCGACATCTGGTGGGGCCCTAAGGCAGTGACGCCACAGTTCCTAAAGTGGAACTGAACCCCATTAAAAAGCATAACCCCGCCCCCAGACAACATTTGAAAAATTCTACAAAGTGGGCAGTGCCAGGAGGCAATGAGGGGTATGGCCAAGTGTGGAGGATGAGCGGTCTCTGAGTGGTAATGCTAACATAGGCTAACGTTCAAAACAGTATGTTAGCTATGCTAACTAAGTGTCAGGATCACGGCCTGATAGACCGATAGGAGTGTTGCGTGCGGCTGAGACCCAAGCGCGGTGATGGACGAGCGAGGGAAGGACAGTAGCACGCGGTTTAGTATAGTAATCCCTGAACGTGAGGACTGAGCTGTCGAGAAAGCTGGGATTACAAGATCTAACGAGACGGTAGGATCGGGTGATTGTGAGGATTGGGAAATCCGCTACACCCGGGAACTAGCGATGCTGGGAAGCACAGCTGCGGAGCTCGGGACATGGAAAAAGTGATGTCAGAGCGGCGAGCTGGTGAGTAGCTCCTCCTTAAATGGGAAATCCTCCAGATCACATGACCGCCGTCTGACACTAAGTGGTAATTTGATAATAATGGTAACCTTAAAAAACGCAATCCAACTCCAAACTCGCCACAGGACGAGTGTGTCTGAGAGATGGTTTAATACCCAAACCTACAGGGCGTGTCTGTGAGACCCTGCTTGTGACGTAAAGAGTGGAAAAGATGTGCCGCTCTCCACCAATCACAAAATTCAAATGCAGTAGCCACGCTTCAACCCTAAGAGGGCAGCCCTAACATATTTTTTAGACCAAAATGTGTAGAATTAAAGAAGTTTACACAAAAATTTAAAAAAAAAATCCCAGAAACTGAATGATTGCATTGGTAAAGACCCATTTATACAGTTTATAAGCGAAAAAAAGTTGTTTTGGGGTTTACTCTTTAACTATAAAGTCACTGCTCATCTAGTGCAAGCTATTTAATTATTTTTGTCTTTAAAGCGCTGTTTTTATATTGCTGATATTTGTAATAAAACATACAAAAAACGGGCTAATTTTTTATTGCTAGTTACAGCTAAATACCTTACTTAACATGGTCAGATTGAGTCATTCCATCAAGATTATGTATTATTACAGTTTATTTTGCTGCCCAGTGAGAAATAGATGCAGGTAAACACTAAATTTAGTCTGGAAGCTGGAAGAACTTTGATAGTTTACGTTTTAAACAATATTGTAGTTATCAGGAGCGGGCTGGCCATCGGGAGGTTCGGGATTTTTCCCGAACCAACGGTCTGTTCTTGGGCCAGTGGCTGGAAGGTTTTTTTTCTTTTCTTTTTTGTACTCCAAAAGCAGCTGTGGTTGAGCCACTGTGCTGATCCTGTTGTGTGTCTGTGTTTGTACGTGACACAACACGTGAGTGAGGCGTCTTCCTTTGTAGAAGATCTTTGTGAGCGGTAGTCTACAGTTGCGGCACAACTTTGCTGTGCTCTACAGTCAGCCTGCAGAGCTGTTGTGCTCATGTTATGAATAGACTACATATTTCAGTACTATTTGGAGTTGTCGTTTGATTCAGAATATGGCTCAAAAGTTTTTCATATTTTCAGCTGAATTTTCTCTTCCATGATGCATACAGTATAGTGAATCATTTCCATTTTATTAACCTGGAATGTTGCTATCACCACTGGCATTTATTTGATCTGGAGATTGTTGTTCAAAAACTAAATATGGTCCACAGTCCCTGGTTTAAGATGTTTTCTCCATTCTTGAATCACAAATTCGGCCACAGAAAAATCGATCTCTCTGGTGCTTTCAATTACGCAATGTTTGGAAGTATTCTGGCATGTTTTTATGTGACAACCAGAGGTGGGTAGATTATGCAAAAAAATTCTCAAGTAAGAGTAGTATTACTTCAAAATATTTTTGTTCGAGTAACAGTTAAAAGTAGCCGTCCAAGAAATTGCTCAAGTAAGAGTAAAATAGTAATATGTAAAAAGGCTGCTCAAGTAGCCGACTGCTGAGTAACTGATCAGAACATCAGATCAGCTCTATAGGCACTGATCTTTTGAAAATGATTCAATTGATCAGAGAGACGAAAATACAAAGGTATGTGTAAATGTAAAGAGTATAGTGAAATAATTGATACATATGAATATAATTACAAAATAACAAATTGGAAGCAGAGGAAACTTGAACAAAATGTTCATCATAAAACTTATTAAACTAATACAAGTAATTTATCTATGTTAGAACATGGTCAAGTGCTTCCAGTAACCATATATACTGTTTACCATATATTCACTTTTACTCTCCAAAGCTGAGCAGCTAGAAAATAACATTATAACACCAAAGCTTGTGTACAAACAACAGTTCTCACTTTAACTTTAAACTGTAGGTTTGTGTTCTTGTCTGGTGCATTTTTGGTTATAACAAGTTTGTTTTGATTCAGTGAAATTACTCACAGTAGGTGGAATATCAAGACATTTTTTCTCAAGTAAGAGTAGTGATATTTTATAATAATTACTTTAATAATTACTTCAATTACTTTAATAAATACTTTTACTTGAATAAAAGTTGAAAGTATTATGCAGTAAAAGGACTCAAGTAAATTTAGGCTAATTGAGTAAATGTAACTAGTGTATTTAAAAGTATATTTGTTAAAGTTAGGGTTCCACTTGCATCCTTTGTGCGATCTAATAAAAGGCCTCTCTGAACCAAGCTCCCAGAGTGGATTTCAACACCAGCCCACCCCTGGTAGTTATAACAACATCTAACAAACAGATTGAGTTGAAACCAGAAAAAAATCACAATAATACTATTAAACATTCCTATTTTACTGGGAGATATTGAATAATTGGGGAAAAAAAGGGTGTGGCCTAATAGAATGCACACACATTTAGTAAGTTTGAGCCCATCATGAGGTTAAGTTAATTTGTTCTTGCTAAACTCAGTAAAACCCACATGTCACTTTAAATCAAATTTGACCAATTTGAATGTACTTGTCCATAATTAACTTGATTATTGGTATGACATCCATTAAACCAAAACATTTAAAAAATGATCAGAAGGAAGGTTCTTGTGGTTGTTTTTCTATTGCCAACTAAACCATTGATTCAATGCCACTCATATGCTTGAATACTGACTTGATTTAAAGTGCATTTAAACAACCCACTACATTCCTTTTATTATTAAGAAGACCACAATAGCACTGGGGTTGTGTTTAACTTTACTTATTCACCAATGAAACTCCGGTATCTGCTTTCCTTTAAAAGTTAAAATCAAAATGTCTTAGGGCAAGTAGACCAGCAGTTTTACACTTTATAGTCTTCTAAATCCTGCAACTATTTTGATTCTATATTGAATTACTTCTATATTTTACAGAATAGCATTTCGATCCTTTACTCAAAACTGTTAACATTATTTCTGCGTCACTTTTTATAGTCTCTGCATTTTTTAGAGGAAATGTAATTTTTAAATAGTTTACATAAATGTATTTTTCACAATGGCTCAACATCTAGTCTGAAGGCAGCATAGTTAACCAAAAGACAATAAAGTTAAAACAAAATTATTTTCTGCATTAAAATCATTATAACATAGCAACATTTACACAAGTTTAGCTGTTCTTTTCGCTCACAGCTCTTTGGGATGTGTGAGTTGACGTACGATATTTTCTGCCTATAGATACTGAATGTTGGGGCTCCACAGTACTTTTACTTTACTTTTACTCATGTTATCCATTGCTGTTTCATCACATTATACTCTCAATAAATAGCGCTGTCATCGCCACTGGCCAAACACACAACGGAAGGGAGGTTATGAAGCTACTTTGATACTAAAGTCTGCAGTTTAACACATGGCACTTATAATATTCTGATTGACTGCTGTTCCCTATGAAACCACCATTAGTCTGTCTGTTTGGTTGAAAAGCCTTCAAGGTGCAAACTGACTGCCAAATTTAGGGTTACTAAATGTGTGTTAATTTGAGTTTGGTTTTTTTTATATCCCTAACAAGTAAAAAGCATATTTCTTCCAATGACGCCTTATGCAAGCCTTTTGGAAAACAGTGCATATATATTATTGTTGGTTACAGCAAAGGCAGAGAGCTTTGCATTCTGTTTTACCTGTTTGTGTGAAAAAAATACCATCTGCTGAAGGTGGTGGTAAGTTTGTAACAGAAAAAGTGATAACAGGAAGGAGATAGAAATAATTCTCTCTTTTATGAGGTCTACCTGTTCTTAAAAATAATGTATATTATTAGATAAGTTATCAATGGTTAAAATCATGCTGCTACCTTTTTTATACAGAATTCAAACGTTATGATTGTTTAGGGTTGTCACATTAATGTGTTAATTGCAATTAATTAATAACAGCTATATTTAACGCGCTATGTTTTTTAATTGCGTTAATTAAATTCTTAATTTTAAATTTGACTGTTTCTGCATGCAAGTTGCCTTTAAATAAAATCTGTTTTTATGGCTTGAGTTGGGGGTTAACCACACCCTGAAGTGGCTGTCATTAGGCCTGCTTATCATGAGCTGACGCTTCCGTTTTAGTGGAGAGGGCAAGGGGAGTGAGACGGAGCGGTGAGTTGCAGACAATGTTGCCAAATTAATGACTTTGTCGCTATATTTAATGAGTTTTTAGACCCTTCTAGCGATTCTTTTTCAAAAAAGTGACTAGCGACAAATCTAGCGACTCTTTCTGGGTTTTTTTACGGTGGCCGGGAAGTGCAAAACAAAATTACATTAACCTGAAACACTTTTAAATTTTTACCGAAACACATTTAGAAGTTTACCGAAACACATTTACAAGTTTATCAAAACACTTTTACAAATTCACCAAAACACATTTACAAGTTTACCGAAACACATTTACAAGTTTACCGAAACACATTTACAAGTTTACCGAAACACATTTACAAGTTTACCGAAACACATTTACAAGTTTACCGAAACACATTTACAAGTTTACCGAAACACATTTACAAGTTTACCGAAACACATTTACAAGTTTACCGAAACACATTTACAAGTTTAATGAAACACATTTACAATCTTACCGAAACACTTTTACAAGTTTAACAAAACACATTTACAAAGACATGACCTGGAAGTGATACTGCAGGGATGAGGTTAGGGTCGGGACAAGACCAAAGTGGTAACAGTAATGGAATCGATCCTGCCAGCAGCTCAATCTGCAGAGATGTTTTGCCCGTTTTTCCGAATCTATTTTCAAGTTTTAGGGGGAAGAGGTCTGATGGCGTTTCTGATATCTACTTCAGATTAATAGTTTTTTCTGCGGTAGAATCCGGCATTATTTTATTTCGTTTTCCCGGTCCACAAAGACAGGTGGACACTGTGAAGCCGTTCCATCATGTCAACAATCACACTGTATGAGTGGCCTTTGTTTAAATACTTTACGAGGCAGTCCATAAAACCGACCTCTTCTCCCTCTCCCTTCTCAAAGTCAAAACTATGTCCACAATCACCACAAAATGTCCCTAAAACTTGAAAATAGATTCCGCAAAACGGGCAAAACATCTCTGCAGATTGAGCTGCTGGCAGGATCGATTCCATTACTGTTACTACTTTGGTCTTGTCCCAACCCTAACCTCATCCCTGCAGTATCACTTCCAGGTCATATCTTTGTAAATGTGTTTTGTTAAACTTGTAAAAGTGTTTCTTTTTTTAATTTTTAAATGTGTTTCGGTAAATTTGTAAATGTGTTTCTGTAAATTTGTAATGTGTTTTGGTAAACTTGTAAATGTGTTTCTGTAAATTTGTAAGTGTGTTTCCGTAAACTTGTAAATGTGTTTCGGTAAACTTGTAAATGTGTTTCTGTAAATTTGTAAGTGTTTCGGTGAACTTGTAAAAGTGTTTCAGTGAACTTGTAAATGTGTTTCGGTAAGATTTTACTGCAATCTGCTTTATAAATTCAGAGCAAAAATAAAGAAAACACATGGAGCAAAACGGGCACAAAAAGGAAAACGTTTTCACTATGCTGTGGATTTACCTCAGAATGCAGATGACTGAATGAATTAGGGAGCCACAAATCAGGTATTATAAGAAAAAGAGGGTAAATACAGGAGATTGAAAGAATGGTGTGAGAATGACAGTTAAAGGGGGAAGAAGAGCCAACCTGAAGGCTGAGGAACACTGGTCCTTTTGACAAGCAAAGGTTGAGAGTTCAAGTCCCAACAATGTTGCATTGACCATCTGTCATGCAGATTACTAAGTACCCCAAATAAAGGAAAACAAAACTGTGTGAAGTGTGTGTGTGTGTGTCTGTGTGGGTATACATTGAGAGCCACTGTTCCTTCCATCTCTTTTCTTTGGAAAATATGTATGGCTGTCCACTGTGATTGAATTACTTTTTTTTTAAGTGTGTCTGATGCAGATGAAGCCAACAACAACCTAAATGTCCTCAGAAGGGGTTTTTTTTTTCAACATGAACTTAACAAATCACAGTAGTAGACTCTGACCAAGGAGGGTTCAAGACCCAAAAAAAGTATTTATCTAATCCCCCTAAACTCTACCACACCCGTAAAGGTAAAGAAACAGCAGCTTCATTCCCCGCTGTTCTCAAAAGCTCCATGATAACTATCTGCATTCAAGGTTTAGAGGTTTTATAAGAGGTTTTAAAGGGTTCTTCAATTTCTGCATGTTTGACAGTGCAGGACATCATGCTGTTAAGACCTTTACTGTTCATTTTTTTCAGATCAGTTTCAGCAGATTCAAGTACAGATATGAAACGTATACATGGCTGAAAAAAAAGAAGAATAGAGGATTTTTATGACAAATATAGAACTGCATTGTATAGACAGGAATACAAGTTAGTTTGCCTGAAACACATCCAGGTGATTTTCAAAACATGCGTTTTTCTCCACAGTTACCAAGTCAGTTACTATAAGCAACATTGGGCTGCTATTTTGATAAACACTTGTCTTTAGAGATTGGGTAGCTTATTTATATTATACGATCTAGAAACAGCTTAAGAACAAATTCAAATTAACATATTTTCATTGTCCATGTGTTATTTTAAGTTGTCTGCTAAATATTAAGATTTGGAACCAGATGTTGAGCTAGAATATTTTGTCGTCGGTCATTTTGACTGACTGAAAGATTGATGGGTAAAAACTGATTTTGACCAGATTCTTTTGACCCAAATAATAATAATAATAACAACATTCAGTATTTTTAAATTTTATTAATTTTAATTGATATTCAATTCGAACAAACTGAACAGAGAATCCATATCGTGCCATCACACATCGAGCAGAATAATAGGCTACATGTATTAATTACGAATATTTCACCTGCTACTTTGTGGAATATCAAGTCTTGTAATGTCTTCGAAGTCAGTGTGTTGCTTTTGATGCGCTTCTGTTCAGCACAGTGCATGTATGCGGAGAACAGTAAGGTGGAATCTACGTGTTCTGCAACATCTTGACCAGGAACATCACATCTTGTTTTATTTAGTTTTACATTAAAGGAGAGACTGACTATGTAGGAATTATTTTTCAATGCTTTATGAGTGCCCAGGAGAGATTCACAGAATTATCAGAATTTAATTGTTTATTCAACCAATGCTGATTTGGCTTAATAATTTTCCTTATTTTTTCATATGAGAGTTTCCCAGTGTGTGCTCTAAATATATATGACAATAATATTCTTAATATTAAAATCAGGTGTAAGAAAAACATGTGTAATCTCGATATTCTTGGAATACAACTAACATGAAAACAATCCCAGTCCATTAGCAGTAAAATTTGTGATGTCGTATAACGACTTTTCAAACTTTTAAAAGACTTTTCAAATTAAAAAAAAACCCAACTCAGTCAGCCCATCTAGAACCACCCAACCTTTTTTCACTCTTTGCAATAATCACTGACATAACAAATTATCTCACAGTTTTAGTAATGAATTGGGTCAGACATAAAAGTCAAGTCTTGGGATAGAAGAAAATAGGCCAATTTACCTAAATCACACTGTTTATAAAATAAAAGGATGTTGTGTTTTGAATCTGACATGTACATGTGCAAACGGGAAGCCTGGAAGACCTTCAAACCAATGTGTAAATTTTGAGTGAGTCACAGAGAGCCCATATGGTCTGCCAACTGAACTAAATCTGTTGGCATTAGTCATCCCTAGCTCCTACAAAGATGTTAATATACTGACAGAAGCAACTCCAAAAACAGTGAAATGGAAAATAACTCAAATTTCAGTTTTGGTTTAATTTTGGTTTAAAATGTTCACAACAGCAAATTAATTGATGAGAAAATTGTACTATTATACTCATATGGCTACAGTCTGAACACCTGTGTTATGTTCTTTGAGTGCAACAAATACAACATGTTTCCAAATAAAGAATTAGGTTAACTATAAGTTTAACTGATAAAAAAATACTGGTGAGTAATAGTAATATTTTTTTTCATAATCCATTATATGTGATTTATGGTCTCCCAAGGCCTTTACAAACTGTAAAGAAATCACAGTAAAATATTGGTGCTTACTTGAACTCAAGTTGATCTTTGTCTTTTCTTTCATGTCAGGCACACTCTGTGCTATGGAACTGAAATGACACATGCATTGCCAGTGTTTTATGAAAAGTTTTAGTTTTTCATCTTGGAAGAGTCATATCTTTCCTCAGTTCTTTGTCTGATCAAATAACAACTAGTCTTTTCTAGGTAATGCAGCAGAGAATACTGTATTTTACATATGGTGTAACTGGGCTTTCATTGGAAAAATGAGCAAAAAAACAAACAAAAAAGCGTCGGGAGATTAACCAAAACAAAGATCTTTATGTCTGTACCTATTGTTGTTTTATAGTCCTCCATAGTTGTTAAGCATTTTGGCTCAGAGCCAGTGTAAAGTGATGGAGAAACAGGACAGAGTTGCTGGGAACCCTGTTTGATTCAAGAATGGGAACATTACAAATGCACACTTTATTTTTAAGCAGTCAGTTAGTTCCACAAACCAGCTGAAAAGGGCAGCTGAACATAAAGGACTCTACTGTACCGTGATGTGTCAATTAACACAGCAGGTGATGGACAGCACAAAGCAGGTAACTGAACCATTAGTCTAAACTTTCACATTTTACATATTCATTTCTGTTCAAGTTGTGAAGGTTATGTCTATTTTCCAGGTGTAAAATGTGAAAGACCAAAACAAAGTAGTACATAGCCTTACTCAATTACTTAGAAAAGTGTTGAAAAGAGAATTAATTTATTTCAGTTACTCAATTCACAAAGTAAAACACACTATATAGATTAGTTACACAGAGACTGATGGTTTCAAACTTTTATTTCTCTTAATTATGATGATTTTCCTCTTACATCTAATGAAAGCACGATATTTAAGATCAGAATATTACATCAGACCAAAAAAATTCCCATTTTTAATACAGAAATATGGGCTTAATGTAAAGTATGTTTAATACCTGCCTAAATGTTATTTCCATAAGAAACTTTTAATCTGATGAAAAAGTTTTATGAAAAAGTATATTTTAATTGATTGAGCATGACTATAGTTGTTAAGTGGAAAATAAAAAGAAATACCTGATTTTCAAATTTCTTTACAAATGCAAATCTGAAAAGCATGTCATACGTTTAACTCAGATTACAGATGGATTTTAGACTTTTACTGAGCCATTCTAACAAATGAATACGCTTTGATCTAAATTGTTCTATCACATTTCTGGTTGAATGTCAAGGGTATTTGCTCTGTCTTAACCTTTTTGCAGCCTCTTTAAGGATTTTTTTCATGATTCTTCTTTCTACCCATCAGCTTTGACCAGCTTCCCTGTTCCTACTGAACTGTAATTGTTGCCTTAGTAATTTTATGTGATGCAGTAAACTATCGCATGTAGGAACCATTTGGCGAAGTCGCAGAACTAAGTAACGTCAATTTTATGTTTGTGCTTCTTTAGGTCTGATTTTTGTTATTTGCAGTCATTTAGGTTTGCAGTACAGTGAAGATGACAGATCTTAAAGTAAAAAGGATTTCCTTTGTTGGAACACATTAAATGAGATGAACATACTTCACACTGAAACATTACTCCTACTGATATCACCATGTAATATTTTCATGTCTAGCTATCATTTGTAATCCTCTTTTGCTTTGTTTTTTCTTCCTGCATCCATGCACGGCAAGAAAAAATAAAAAAATAAAAAAAAATAAATACTGGTGAGCAAACAAAACAAATACAAATACTAAATAAAATGTTGCTGGCCAAAAAACCCCCAGCGAAAATCATGTTATTGATAATAACGAATTTAAATAAACCACATAACAGATTTCGGATGTGGTTGCAATCAAAAGTGTATTTGAACTTTTATAGTTAAGAGTTGGCTAAAACTAAGGAGTGAGAAAGTGGAATGTCACGTGTATAAACATTGAGCTGTTTTGAATTCAAGTGTGTATACGGCCTGTGGTGATTTGGCTGAGCACATGAAAACAGATTTCACTGACAGAATAGAGTTTTCAGATCGAGCAGGACTACATTGAAGGATGTGATTAAAGTCGTTATTTAGAAGAATGAAGTCCAGGAAGAAAATCAGGGAAACGTCACGCATTGGTTGCTTTTCAAGGTGGATTATAATGGGACTGATGAAGGGATAGAATGCAAGGATGAAGCTGTTAGAAGGTATAACAGTTTAGAGGCATATTGAGAACAACAACAAGATGAAAAAAGATAAAGACAGGTGTAAGAAGAAAGTGATAGAGTGAAGATGAGGTTACAGTGACTGGAATTTACATCGTTTTGGAGGACAGGGATGTAGGAAGCAAGTGTGCAGGGGATAGAAGGATCAGATAAATGGATAAGATTGGACGAAAGAAGAGGATCAGTAGGATCAAATCAACATACTGTCAAAAGGGAAGATTGTGGAAAAAGGGAGATAGATTATGATGATGATGATGATGATGAAATTAGGGAAGAGAGGATGGTAAAACTCCGTAGGGTATGGTGGAGGTGGGGATGCAATAGATGATGATGATGAGGTAACATCCTACGCTGTGTGTCAATGTGCCCCAGAGAGAAGATGAAATAACATGAATTCTTTTAAAGTATCCCGAGAGCACATAGGGATTTGTTGGCTTTGAATTTGTGTGCGAGAGAAAGGGAAAGAAAAATAGGATTAAAAATTGCGAACGGGAGATGGAGGAAGTAATGAAAGAAGCAGGTGATAATGACATTAAAAGTCAGCGATGACAAGAACCTTAAATCTTTTCTTTATTAGCAGGGATCCTTATCTCCCTTCTTTTTGTTGTTATTAAATGATAACATCTGTCTGGCTTAGGTGAAGTATGAGCTGTCACATCTCCAGCAAAGAACAGGAACAATTTGGCATGATGTCTACAAATTAAATCTGTCATCAGTTATTTGTGCTGCCGTTTTCTTGCCCTGTAAAATTCCATGGAACTTTAAATAATGACAGCAATTATTTGCTGAGGTTTTGTCGATAGTTAATTCACAGTATCTACAGAAGTCATAACAACAAAATCTGATATCATTTTAGTTACATAGAACAATGTGATATCAGTAGGAGTAATAGTTCAGTGTATGAAGTATGTTCATCACCAAATTTTGCAATATTGGCGTTATTATTCTAGAACAGGAGCACATCGTGTGGGTGGTTTGGTGGGAACAAGTGCTTCTTTTGCTGCACAGCTAAATATTTGCCCTCAAAGAAACCTTTGCTGAATCAACATAGCAAATAATTCCATCTATAAACAAGGAGAAAATTGGGCTCAAAAGTTAAAACTTGACTATGTAAAAATATGCTTATCAGAGGAAGGGTTGCGAGACTCACACTTCCCTCTCCCCAGCCATTTGCACCAACTCCTCCACGGGAATCCCAAGACTTTCCCAGACCAGCCAAAGAAATATAGTCCCTCCAACTTGTCCTAGGTCTTCCTCTGGGTGTACTTGCAGTGGGACGTGCCAGGAACATCTCACAGTGAGGCTTCCTGGAGGTGTCCTAACCAGACGCCCAAGGCCACCCCAACTGGGTCCTCTCGATGTAGAGGAGCAGCAGCTCTACTCAGAGCCCTTCTGTAGTGATTGAACTTCTCACCGTTTCTCCAAGGGAGAGCTCAGACACCCTGCCGAGGAAACTCATTTCAACTGCTTGTATCTGTGATCTCGTTGTTTCGATCACTACCCAAAGCTCATGACAATAGATGAGGAGAGGAAAGTAGATCAACCGGTCAATCAGGAGCTCTGCCTTTTTTTTATATATATATATATATATATATATATATATATATATATATATATATATATATATATATATATAGATATATATAGATATATATATATATATATATATATATATAGATATATATATATATATATAGATATATTTGTTTTTTTTTTTGTTTTTTTGTTTTTGTTTTTTGTGTGTGATATTTTTATATATTTTTTGTTTTGATTTTTGATCTAGAATACACAGCACATGTATATCTAAAAACAGAAGCAAAAGCAAAAAAAAAAATGATTGCATGCTTTACTTTTTTTCTGCTATAAAACTCACCTTGACATTATTGAAGAAGGGCAAATGAAGTGAATAGAAGGTAATACAAAACCTTGGAGAGAAGGATGAAAAGGAGTGGGAGGGTGTGCAGTGTTTTTTTGTGCACACTGCAGATTCCAGAAATATTTGACACTGCAATAATATACAGCCAAGATCTAATGATTCCCTGGGAAGTCAGTCAGTAGTGTAATGAGTCCAACGAAACTGCGTGTCAGAACTCGAGAAAATAAAATGTAGTGAAGTAATATTTAGAGAAACAGCCAGTTTTGTCAACTATGATGTGGAAAGATGTGGCTGAACCAGGGACCTAGTTATTCATGGGGGGCATGGGTCTGGTATACATTTTAAAGTACGGGGGCTCTAATAGGCTTCAGATGTGTCCCTCTCTCTCCCCCACTAAACCAACGATAACACTGATAGCGATCATGCATGTGGAGATATGCATGAGTGTAAACCTGTCTGAGGTTTAATATAGCTTACACTGTGTCTATGAACAATTTGTACATCAGAGATTTTAGTGTACGATTAAAAGCTTTTTGTTACCTTTTTGCTTTTACAACAATAGATGGCATAGATAATAAATATTTGTTGGGGAGTTTTTTTTTTTTTTGCCTTACTGAATTTCCTTCTAGAATATTGAAGTAGTGTTTTTAAATAAGATCCGTTTTATGGGATTTAAATTGAAATGGACACTACCTGTAAAATTTGACTTCTTGGGCTCATGAATACTTATTTACAATGTTTTCTTTTCTTCATGAAAATGAAAGCAAAAATTATGCCACATCCAAAAACCACTACACTATTTACTTTGGAAGGTAATTTTAGTTTATTTTTATAACTTTATTTAGAATTCATTAAAATGTTCTGGCTTAAAAAGAAGTCTTGGACCCACTGCAGACAGGTAGGAAGATGGTTCAAGAGCAGGCTTGTATCTTCAACAGGATGGTGTAGACAACAGCATTAACGTGCAGGAAAAATCAGGCAAATTTAGAAATATGACAATAAAATTCAAATTACATACAGTATATACTGGAAGATAAGATAAGGTGAGATGGATGCAGCTGAACTGATTAGGAATGCAGAAGGTGGGGAGCAGACGAAGCTTGAGCCATTGTAAAAATGGGGAAATCTGGAGGTAATGGTAAAGTCCCCAAACTTCGAATAAATCACATAGATTTGGAACAGAAACCTGAGACCCAAAACATGACAAACAATAACTTTGTCTGAAGCATAAAGTCATTTAGCAGATGTCAATGTGTTGTTTATAAAAGTTTCTGTCCATAGTCATAATAAAAAAGGTAATTTGAAAGCCAGTAAAATTGTCACATTTCTAAACTATATAGGCAGCAATTTCTCAATCTGGAAATGATACTGCATGTCTGATAACAGGAAAGGGATGTTGGAAAATTTCTTAGCATGTGCCAGGAAGACTTTAATCAGTTTCATTTACTAATAATAGCTATTTAGAGGAAGAGCAGAGGTCAGGTTGATGTCCGTAAAACAAAGGGAGAAAAGAGTATTGCTCATAGGAATACTGGGAAAAGCACAATCCATCCTTTGAATTCTAGAAGATCCAATATATTTCACACTGGAAGAGTTTGACATCACACCAATACAAAAAACAAAAGCATTTTAATATGTGGGCTTCACAAAAATTTTCATTGCCTGTTACTATTTTCAAAAAGGGCTTACCAAACTTCATCGGTAAGCGTATGGAAATTGATTGAATATGACTGTGTATATAAAACTTTAGCTTTGGGATTTTTGAAATAGGAATTTCAAATAAAAATCATTGCTTTAGGAAAAAACTTTTTTAATGGCATCATTAATTGTTTTATGACACATTATACACTCAACAAAAATATAAACGCAACACCTTTGTTTCTGCTCCCATTTTTCATGAGATGGACTTAAAGATCTAAAATTCATTCCAGATACACAATATTACCATTTCTCTCAAACATTGTTCACAAATCAGTCTAAATGTGTGATAGTGAGCACTTCTGCTTTGCTGAGATAATCCATCCCACCTCACAGGTGTGCCACATCAAGATGCTGATCTGACATCATGATTAGTACACAGGTGTACCTTATACTGCCCACAATAAAAGGCCACCCTGGAATGTGCAGTTTTGTCTCACAGCAAAATGCCACAGATGCCACAAGCATTGAGGGAGCGTGCAATTGGCATGCTGACAGCAGGAATGTCAACCAGATCTGTTGCTCGTGCATTGAATGTTCATTTCTCCACCATAAGCCGTCTCCAAAGGCGTTTCAGAGAATATGGCACTACATCCAACTGGCCTCACAACCCACAGACCATGTGTAACCACACCAGCCCAGGACCTCCACATCCAGCAGGTTCACCTCCAAGATCGTCTGAGACCAGCCACTCAGACAGCTGCTGAAACAATTGGCTTGCATAACCAAACAATTTCTGCACAAACTGTCAGAAACCGTCTCAGGGAAGCTCAACTGCATGCTCGTCGTCCTCATCGGGGTCTTGACCTGACTCCAGCTCGTCGCCGTATCAGACTTGAGTGGGCGAATGCTCACATTCGATGGCGTCTGGCACGTTGGAGAGGTGTTCTCTTCACGGATGAATCTCGGTTTACATTGTTCAGGGCAGATGGCAGACAGCGTGTGTGGCGTCGTGTGGGTGAGCGCTTTGCTGATGTCAATGTTGTGGATCGAGTGGCCCATGGTGGTGGTGGGGTTATGGTATGGGCAGGCATCTGTTATGGACGAAGAACACAGGTGCATTTTATTGATGGTATTTTGAATGCACAGAGATACCGTGATGAGATCCTGAGGCCCATTGTTGTGCCATACATCCATGAACATCACCTCATGTTTCAGCAAGATAATGCACGGCCCCATGTTGCAAGGATCTGTACACAATTCTTGGAAGCTGAAAATGTCCCAGTTCTTGTATGGCCAGCATACTCACCGGACATGTCACCCATTGAGCATGTTAGGGATGTGCTTGACCGGCGTATACGACAGCGTGTACCAGTTCCCACTAATATCCAACAACTTCACACAGCCATTGAAGAGGAGTGGACCAACATTCCACAGGCCACAATTGACAATCTGATAAACTCTATGCGAAGAAGATGTGTTGCACTGCATGAGGCAAATGGTGGTCACACCAGATACTGACCGGTTCTGAGTCCCAAGACCCCCAATAAAGCAAAAAACTGCACATTCCAGGGTGGCCTTTTATTGTGGGCAGTATAAGGTACACCTGTGCACTAATCATGATGTCAGATCAGCATCTTGATGTGGCCCACCTGTGAGGTGGGATGGATTATCTCAGCAAAGCAGAAGTGCTCACTATCACACATTTAGAATGATTTGTGAACAATGTTTGAGAGAAATGGTAATATTGTTTATCTGGAATTAATTTCAGATCTTTAAGTCCATCTCATGAAAAATGGGAGCAGAAACAAAGGTGTTGTGTTTATATTTTTGTTGAGTGTATTTGTTTGTCATCCAAAATATAGGAATCCAGCCAGAATACCAAACAACCGACTCTACATGCCATATACATTCAGCAGGGACTGAAAATGACCGTCAGAGCATTCATAACAGTGATGGAACACCTACACAGAGAAAAATATTATACAAACACTAAAAGGATGGGGGGAAAAAATCTGCTGTGGATAAGAGTTTCCAGAGAAAACATTTCCTTGGAAGGAAAATTCAAATGTTTGTTGGTGTCATTTTCATCACAACCTATTTCTTCTAATCCTCTTTCAGAAGTTTGATTACATTTCATTGTTCTTTGCGTAATGGAGAAATCATGTAAGCTCCCACATCAAAGAAAAACCGCAAACCGCAGAAGTGAATAAGATGTCCACATGTCCCTCCGCCAGATCTGACAGGCATCTCACCACGGCAGGCTGACTAAGCAGAACACTGAATAAATTATTGCATAAACATCTTTGCAGATCTCGCGACGGGGTGATGCAAAAGCTTAGGTTAGACACAGTGAAACCAGATGCTGCTTCGCCTGTTGCTTTGGTTTGGCACGTCTGCTGTTTGTGGATGCAGCGTTGGCTCGCTGCCTGCGGGGAAACGATACACATTGAAGACAGATGTTTTACCTTGGATACTGTCAGAACTTTGCAGCTATATATGGTCTGCAGGCACAGTATGGTTAAAAAGGACACAAAGGAAAAGATATCAGGTTGCAAAGGGGAGAGAGTCAGGAAGACATCTAGACAGGCAGGAGAGATGAAACCACAGATACGGTATTTGAAAGCAACTTCAAGAGAAGAGAAATAATGAGACAGGGCATGAAAGATGAATATACAGAGCATGATGGAGACAAGAAAAAAAGGTAAATGATTGAAGGAAGAGTGGTGCAGATGGAAAGTCAGCAGGACACAAAGAAGGGTTTGTGAGAGATTAGATGCCGGTGTGGCTTCAGCAGTGAAGTGATGATCTAGAGTGATAACAAGCCACAGATGGAAGCTGTTAGCTCACCTTTCCTCCTTTGTTTGGATGTTTAGTGTCTGTGTGTAATGTACGTTTATGTGCTTACACTTTTGCTTTGGTCAGGGAGAGACATGTTTATATCAGTTAGTGATTTATGAGGTTTAAAGATGGAGCCGAAGAGGAGACTTTAAACATGAATCTGTTTATGCATCCAAATGAGTTTAGGATAAATTCAGGTAGACTAATGCTGCAAAGACAAATGTTACAAACCTTCTAGTTACTCCTCCTTCTTTAAAGGATACAAGGAGAAGTAACCGGGTCTTTTAAGGAAGTTTTGAATCACATACAAATCAAATAGTTGTGCAAATCAGTTTTGTGTAAACCACAATTGGCTCTTTGCCTTCAGGATTGCGTGTGCTCTCATGAGGATATGTAGTGCATTTTGTGAAAAATAAAATCTGTCACATTTTTATGTTGCTTTTAAAGCATCTCTGTCTAGTATGTTGTGTGTCTAGTAAGAGGGCTCGAATTACCTTTACTAGTTGTTTTGTCCTACTCGCGGGCACCATGGTGCTTGGGACTTTCATCCTGATGTGTGCGGATGGTGTCGTTTGGTTCGACAATCTGTGTTTATGTGGCGCGGTTGGCAGGGAGGGGGAGGGAGGATGGTGCTCTTTGTATAGGTGCGGGCCGGTGTCAGTGTTCTTCTGCTCACTGTGCGGGTGGGGGGTATTGCCTGGTCTGGTGGCGTGCTCTAGCAGGGGACTGTGTTTTGCATGGTGCAGTTAGTTACCGGGTTGGGTTGGTCGGGCGCTTGCGGTCGAGAGTATTGTGGATCGCTGGAGATGTGGACCTGTCCTTGTTTGTGAGGCCTGGTGGGGTTGTTTTGTTTTTGTTCTGTGGTCCGATCATGGCGGTTTGGTTTGTGATTTGCGGGCAGATTGTTGATGGGGAGACCCCAGAGACGTTACACTGCTCGGTGGTTTTGGTGCACAGCTGTGCTGCATATCTGGTGTGGTGGTTCGGGTGTGTCTGGGATGTTCATTTTGTTTATCATGGGCTGGGGTGGGGATGGATGCACTTTGCTGTCGAGTGGCTCGATGGGGGTCGGGTCCGGCATCTCTATTTGATCGCCTGATCACCTGTTTTTGTGTTTAGTGCTTGGTCGGTTTATTGGTGGGTTTGATTGGCTATGGTTGGATGCTTGGTCTTGGTGCTCTGCGGTGTGTGGGACTGAGATTCAATAGCTGGTTGAGTTTGATGTTCAGGTGCTGTTTGGGCTTGGCCTGGGGATGTTGTCTGTCCACTGTGGCTACTGGTGTGGCGCTTTGACGTGGGGTGGAGGGGCACTGGGATGTTGGCTGTGGGGATTGGCCTGGGGAGGGGGCAGCACATGTCGGTCATCGGCTGGCCATGGCCTCTGCACTTTGGCGGCAGCAGCTGGGGACCCTTTACGGTTGGTCTCTGGTCGGGTCTCTGCTGGGGGGTGGGGAGCCCTTGGGCCTCGGGTCTCTGAGTCCACACACACAGAGGTGTATGGATTCCGGTGTTTACAGATGCACTCTTGGTCTGAGGGTACCACAAGTACATCTTGTAATAATCAGTACCATGAGCTTTTCAGTGACGCTGTTGTATCTATTTGTGGGTTGTAGTTGTGTCGTTCTCAGTTCGCATTGTTTGTTTGTTTAGTTCACTTTATTATTGCTTTATTATCCCTTTCTCAGCCGTCCTGCAACTGTAGAAGCAGACTAGGATATTTTCTTGTATTTCCTTTGTTCCCTTTCCTCTCTATCTTCAATTCACCATCTCCCTCTTAACTTCTTGTTCAACTTGCTTCATTTTCTTTCGTTCCCTTTATTTTCAGACTCTGTGTCCTAAAAACAACCCACAGCAATTTCTAATAAAGATTTCTTATAATGCTCCACTTGTGAAAGTGCATCTGTTGGGCTTCTTCTTGGTACTCAGACATAAATTCTCAGTGCCACACTGCAGGACAGGACACGTAAAAAAAAGAAAGAAAATAATTACCTTTTCTTTGACATTGTCATCTCTTTCTTTTATTTTTTTAAGATTAAAGAACCATCTAGGGATAAAAGTTCAATGCTCTTTGATTGCTCCCAAGTGGTCAGATAATTATCAGCTGTAATAATCAGAAAGTATGAAAATATGTGCAGTATACATGGCTTCACAGAATTGTCACCTACATCCTACAGAATGCCTAAAAAATTCATGGCAGCCTGACTTAACCTGGACTCAAATTGTGCATGCTACAGTGTCAGATGCATATTGAGGTGATTTTGGAGTGTTATTTGGAGGGATCATATCTTCCTCTGCCACTGAATAGCCCATACAAAATAATGGGATGAGGGTATTAACATTCCATAACTGATCTTCTGAATGTTTCATCAACTGGAAAATATGCCAGTGTTTATGCACTTTTGGTAAAAAAAACTTCTTCGCCATACATACCTGACAGAATCTTTGTATTGTTTTGACTGACAACAACTGTATGTCTTCAGGACAATATTTATTTGCAGGCGCAACTTTTAATTAAGTTCTGGGCTAAATACAGTTGATGGACATCCAAAATATTTAGCAATGAAGCCTATTGTTTTATGAAGCCAATCCATGTTTTTGTGCACAAACATTTAGTCCTCACATGAACACAATGCTCTAAGTGTATTACATCAAGCAAAATGTTACTGTCAAACAAAATGGCTTCATTAAAACATTTAAGCTACATTGATGTTCAGGAAAATTAGCAGTACATATTGAAGCTTAAATTTAGTACCTCTTTATGGACTCATAAAATGTTTAACCAGGTAGAAAAAAAACATGTCTACTTGGCATATAAAAAGTTTGGGGTATTCCGATAAGGTCCTAAAAAGAGCATTTAAACTGCATTAAGGCTTAAGGTTTTAAATTATGTCAGAATGTCTGGCACAGTGAAGCATTTAAGATGACATGACAACGAGCTGTTTTGTTGCAATCCAAAATTACCACCAAAGAGACGGATGGAAAATGTTCAACTTTCTGAGGTAATCGCATGTCTTTCCCAAGAACAGTCGAAGATTGTGGATCCAGATCATTAAAATGCCAACAGCAATACTGTCTAGATGTTTTAAAATACTAAACTCCACTCATGAGCCATATAACTTATTCTCTTTTCAATGTGGTGTCTTCTGTATGATCACAAAGGAGAGATTCATAGAGATTTAGTTAGTCTGTGAAAGAACATTGAAGTTTTATTGTGATACTTGGACATTTCTAAAATTCATACTGTCTGATATTGTGAAGGTATAAAGTAAGTTCTTTATTCATTGCAATTATATTTGACATGATATGAAAATGTAAACACTAAAAGGGATGTTTAAAATAAACTCAGAGGCAAAGTAAGATGAATATTGGTGTCCATAGACAGTGTTCTGTTTTCTGGTTTCCTCAGGATCTTTTTCTTTTTATTCATTATTTTCTGACTTTCTACTGCTCGTAAAAGCCAGATTACCCTCCCATTCCTACTGTGAAAAGCCCTCTTTCCTGCCTACTTCCTTTTCCTCATTATTGTGTTCCTAGCAGCTTTAAAGTCATCCTCTCATTGCTGACTAATTAGGGTGTTTTTGTAGAAATAATTATATAGCTTAAGTCTTTGTGGGCATTATGTATGGTAGGGTTTTACCAGAGTTTTTGGTTTATGTGGATTTTAATTTAGCTGAATGTATCAGAAAAACAGATTATGCATTTCTGAAATGCTAAAAAGATACTCACAACACTGCAGCAACCACTTCCCCACTGTTATGAGTGGATTTTATATGCAAGCTTTTCTGTAATTTTCTGTTTTGGTTGATTTGATTGATTAAATATTCTGATTCAAGTTTTAACTAAATGCTGAAAATATGCTTTTATTCTCTTTGCCTTGCAAAAATATTCACACATCTTGAAGGTTTTCATATTTTGTCACATTATAACACCATTAAAATGTGTTTTCTTTCATTTCACAACTGTGCACTACTTTGTGCTGTAGTATTACTTGAAAAACAGATAATATACAAGTCTGTGGTTGTAGCATGATAAAATCTGAAACAGTTCAAGGTGTATGACTTTGTACAAAAAGTAAGGACATTTGTATTTGGACAATTATTTATATGTTGAAACAGTGATTTTTGACAACAAATTTTATATAATTTCCTTTAAATAATACCATGAAGGGGAATGCATTTGTGGGTTTAGCAGCAGTATCAAGTACATATCTGGGCTGCACCAATGAAACACTTGCCAAATTCTCTCTGCCAATGCCAAATAGCTTTTTGTGGAGGGAGTGTGATGATGTTGGCTGGCATCTTCCTCCCTAGAAAAACAAGGCTTAGTATCACGAGAAGCAATCTTAAGTCCCGAGGGATATCAAACTGAATTTCTCCAGCAAGTGGCAATCCTATATATCCATTGTCTATGGCTGAGCTTTATCCTCCAAGATGTCCATGGTTGTCCCCACAGAGTAGAGTTTGTCAAAAACTACATCCAGAATTTGGCAGGGTGGATAGAATCATGACCTCAACTCAAACTCTGCCACTTATCTTGCAGATTGTTTTCCTCACAAATGTGGCCCCATATCAAGATAAATACACAGTCTTTGCAAGGGTAGAAAATTCGTTGCCAATTATAAGCTTAACAACAACAAAAAAATATTGACCAAACACAATTTTCATCAGTTTTTGTGAAAAGTTTACTTTTACAAGACACTGTACAGCTGAATTTCCCTTCTGATTATTGGCAGTGGCTGACGACATTTGCAGAGAGGTGCAAGGCAGGTCGTTAATACAATAAACCAAGTGTTCTAAAACAAGCAAATTGTTGGGAAATAAAAAAAGAAAATAATATTAGCTTCCAGTCCAAGTGAGATGTCTCTGGCCCTGTTTGGAAGCTTGTGAGTGTGAGAAACAGAGATCTCTAATGAAATCAAATCCAGTGTGTCTGTCTGTAAAGCTGCAGTGATGGACAAGGTGTGACGGGGTCTTCGAGCTTCACTCTGTCACTACGTTTTGCTGAGTGCTGAGTGACTCAAGCCCCATTCTCACCATCCCTGTGTTTGCAAGAGTTTGTTAGCTTGGGTGTATTTGGTTGAGAGAGAGAAAGAGAGAGAGAGAGAGAGTGTGTGACAGATGAGTGATGAGAGACGGGCAGAAAGCCGATTCTGACCTGCATCTCCTTCAGCAGGGCTTTGGCAGTTCCAAGACATCTTCTCACAAACAACTTTTTCTCCTTATCTCTTTATCCTGACAGAAGAGAGTCAAAGTGTTAAAGAGAAGGATAAACAAAAAGATGAGATTGAAGAGTCCGGTGTGAGACATGCTTGTGTCAAGCATTGGTTGTTAGATGATTAGAGGAGCCCCCCTGTGTCTAGCTGAACTTGAAGTCACCTCAGTCTTTACCATACCTGCTGAGCTGTTAAATCAATCTTTTTACTTTGAAACAGCTTCTAGGTTAAAGTTAATAACTACCCTTCCTACTTTTATAGATTATCACATTTAGTAAAATTTTAAATTGACCTTGTTTGTAATTCAAAGTTTAGGACAAATAGTTTGTACTCTTGGTTTGTCCCTCATATTCTTTTCTAGAATGATACATTTATAGAGTGAAGGAAGGGGTAAAGGATGGTTGAATTTGAGTTTACCCTTCAGAGTTTCTTAGAGGCTGTTTACACGACAACGTTGCCGTTTTTGTTTGAATACGTGGGTGAAAACGCACTGCGTTTACACGACAGGGCGCGCGATGGAAAACGATGTAGTACATATGCCCGGCCTTTAGGTGGCAGTGTGCCCCGTGTATGCAGTGTTCCAAGGTTTAACCCTCACAACCCGGAAAATAAACATTTCATGATAACTAACAATGGCGGTCTTCTTGTAGTTCTCCGCTTAAATAAAGGCGTATTAATTATATGACGCACGTACTGTATGCGTTTCCGTTGGCGATCGCATAGAAGCCTGATGATCTCTAAGTTTTGCTTACAGAGACCAAATAACTTCAGAAGCTGCATCAGCATTAACATCATACCTGGATCCGCCATTGTTGTTTTTCTGTAGAAAGGCGGAGTGCGCAAGTGCAACACGTCTGTAGGCGGCGGGCTGTGACGTCATCGTTTTCAAAAGTCTCCGGCTTGCGTTTACATGACAACGTATCACTCAGCGTTTTCAAAAGTCTCCACTCTGGAAGCAGTTTTCCAAAAGATGCTTTTTCGCCCCCCCGTTTTCCCTTTGTCGTGTAAACGAGAGGCCCAATCGGAGAGAAAAACCTCCGTTTTGCTGAAAAACGTTGTCGTGTAAACAGCCCCTCATTCAATTACATTTTGTGAAGTGACTGAGGATAAGTGCAGACATATATTTTGCTTTACCTTATAGTGTCACTGATAGTTAGTGAGCCTTAACCTTACTATATCGAAGCTGATTCTTGGCTTCAGATGCTAACTTTAGTGTCCTGTTTTTAACCTGAAAAATATGTTTCTTCTGATACAAGTTAAATTATATTCCAGAGAGAAATTTAATAAATAATTGTTTGCCACCACCAGGTAGCAAAAAATATCTATGTACTTCTGATCAGACAGAATTTTTAGCTACCAAATTATCTTTAGTTAATAATTAATGTGGGTTTTAGTGTGACTGTCTGCTTTGTTTTGCTGTCAGAAGAGTTAATTTATCTCATCTGTTCCTTATAAAACCATGTAAAAAGTTAAATAAAATATTAAAGAATATTGAGGCTTTTTTACCATGATGATGCATATTTTCAAGACAATATGTGACAGTTTCAATTATTGGACCAATGAGGAAAAGAGCTGCTCTAAATCCTGTTTGGTTGTAACAGCTTCCTCTTTGTCATGTTCATTGTGTTTCTTGGATGTGTAGGTGTGACCTTGTTGTATGCTGGAGGCCTGTTTTATGCTAGTTTGCCCCAGAATAGTCTGAGTAGACTACTCTGCGGCTGTTGCCCTATGAACTTCTAGATTTGATATGATTTGTTGTATTCTTCATAAATGACAAACATCAACTTTTAGAAAGGGAAATTTGTGGAAGAAGATGTTGAAGAAGATTGAAGATGTTGGTTTACTGATACCAAATGTTTGTGCTGTATATGTAAGCTTTAACATTCTGGAACAGAAGCTGTACTGTATGTACTGTGCCAAATTCAGTGTCCTTTTGGATTTATAGAAAATTGTGTTAAGATTATGGAATTTGCCATACATTACATTTCAATAATAAAAACAAAAATCTGTGGACTGTAGGAGCGAGCTGGAGTACCCTGAGACTACCTGGATACATGGAGAGATATGCATACTCCATAAAGAAAGACTCCAGGCCGGGATTAAAACCCAGGGCCTTCCTGCTGCAAGGCAACAGTACTACCAACCCCGGGTTCTCTTACAGCTTTGATAAAAGTTGTCAACTGCTAAGTGTTTTTATCTTTTTTTTTTTCAATGTCCAATTATTTTCCTAGAAGGTTTTAAATTAGACATTTTTTATGTCTCTGAAAAAAGAGAATTTGATGGTGTTTGGACCAATGAAAGAATGTTAAATTTGGTAGATGAAAGAGAATGGCAGAAATCTAATAATAAATAGGAAAAGCCGAAAAAAAGAGGAGATGATATTAAAGGACCATCTGGAAATTCTTTTCAGAGCTTGATACTTAACTTCTCAACCCCAAAACTAAGATGCATCAAATGCTGAGCTGAACTGTTAGATAATTGCATCCATGTTTTCCCACACAGTTTGTGTTCTAAACACTGTGATGAGAGCCTGAAAGGATGCCGTAACTCAGGATAACTCTTCATGTTATGAAATGTGTCCCTCTGTCCTTTAACATGGACATTAGCAGACATGCCACTCCAATTGCCACTGCTTATAGTTTTTCTATCTGTTCTTTCTGCAGACTTGCTGTCCACCAACAGATCGTCCATCTTCACTGGCCATGATGGCCAACTCTCTCTCAGCTCTGTTTTTCTTGATGAGTACCGCGATCGACTATTCCTGGGAGGTAAAGATGTCCTGTACTCTCTCCTGCTGAGTCCCGTCAGCAGTGAATCCAAAGAGGTGAGGTCTCAGTATGCTTTAAACAGTTTGTGTTGAAGATATTTTTGCTCATATCAGGTTTTCTGCTGCAAAGATTGATGTAGCATTGTATTGCATGTTTTCATTACGCATTGAGTCACCTATTTATATAAGTTGCAGTCATTCTGCAACTGGTCTCAATCTGTAGAATGATGATATATGAGTAATGAGACACTGCGGGTTTAGTTTTTTCTCAGTACTTTTCCTCTATACAGAACATATGTTTAAGTGTACTCTGCCATAAATCATGCACAAATAGGGAGTGAGGGGTCAGATCTTAGCAGACATATCATTTTATATTAGAGCAGTTGCATCATGGGTGAAATGTGGAAAATATTAAATTCACCAAAAGATAATTTTTCAGATAAACAGAAAAGGATGACAGAGTTGTACATGCATGTGGTGAGTTTATTGTTGTTCACCAATCCTTGTTTTGCTCTGTACAAACAGTATACCGGTATATCTTAGCATTTTTTCGTGCACTATGAATAATTGCCTTCTAGCCTATTTCATGTCAAATTTTATGTTTCTCTTCCTTTGCCAAAACATTTTTATCTTCCTGATGCCTGAACACCTGTAAAGGGGAGCTCCTCATAAATCATTTCAGTAGTTATCACTGCTATACATTAACAGCAAAGAGACATGAAACTACAAAGCAGATATTATCTTAAAGAAACAGTCAGGAAAGCCTGAAAGTTAAAATCCATCTATCAATTAATTTTCTGTACCCGCCCATCCTAATGCAGGGTTGGGGGGGGGCTGGTGCCTATCTCCAGCAGTCAAGGGGCGAGAGGTGGGTACACCCTGGACAGGTCGCCAGTCCATCGCAGTGAATGTTAAAATATTTAGCATATATATTTACATCATTACATATCCAAATAGTTTTGTCAAGACAATCCTAAAAGTCAGAGCCACACAGTAATGTAATATTTTTTGCATGGATGTGAAACGGACCTTAAACAAATCAGCTTGCATAACTTTGAAGTGTAAGGTAAAGGACATAATTCTTTTCGTCCAGTTTAACCAAACGTGACCTACTTTGCAAAGAAGAGTAGCCAGAGATTATGTTCTCTAGCTCCACTGTTACAGGCATACCCTTAAAAGCCTAGTGCTGTAATTACAGTTGAAGGTGGTTCTACAAAGTGTTGACTCAGGTGAGCTGAGTGCAAAATACACACAATACTTTTTAGATTTTTATTTTGAAGGTTTTTTTTAAATTACCTAAACAATTTGGAAAAACATATATTCTTCTCTACCATTCAAAATCCCATTAAAATCAATTAAAGCTTGTGGTTGTAATGTGAAAAATAATTGTAAAAATTCTGCAGTCATATATATTGTTTGCAAGACATATGCAAGAAGAAAAAAAAACAAGTAACATATTTCTTATTTGTAATAGCAAAAGAGGTGGAGATTCCTTGGTCAGAAGCAGCACATTGAATGTAAAGCACCATAAACTACATTAAACTAGAGTTGATGGATTTAAACTTTTGAACATCACAATAACACTTTTCATTAAACCTATATTTTAGGACAAATGCACATACTGTAGTAAACGATTCATATGCCATGTTAGACCCTGTTCTATATCTAATCTAATTTATTTCATGGATGAGTAAATCGAAATGTGTTTAGGTGCCACTGATGGAGTCCCTGAGATAGTACACCCTAAACTTATGTTGAATAGCATACAAGGTTTGTGTTGTTTTGTTTTTTTGGGAAAACCATGTCCTCAGAGAAATGGCTGAGTTCAGTGTAAAACAGGATTTAATTTCACCAACATGTGTTTCCAGAATAGTTAAGGGAAACATGTGCTCCATAGGCTATGTGTATTCATACTGTACCTTACAGTAGTGCAGCCTTCGCACATGTGTTCCATTAAAATGGTTTGTAGTAAAAGGTAACTTTCTAATACTGATATCCCCAGTGCGGAAGGAGCAGAAACAACAGATGCATGAGCATGAATGTGTTTTTTGACAAGTAAAAAAACGTCTTGAATGACAGAAATTTAATGTGTGAATAGAGGTTTACTACACTGAAAAGCACTTATGCTTGCCTCCTAATTCGTCCCCCAGCCTCCTCTCACATTGAATTCCCAGACGATTGAAAATACCAGTGTTTCTAACAAAAGTTAGCAATTTTCCTTTCTTAAAGGGAAGATTATATCAGACTGACATCTGGTCTATAAACGACCACTTCTGCTTTCAGTATTATAAAAGAAGGATTTTGGGTGATTCATTTTTCACCTCAAAAATGTTAAAATTCAATTCAAATTCAATTCAAAAATACTTTATTGATCCCAAAGGGAAATTACGTGTTGGTATAGCTCATACTAATTGGTTCTTTATGGGTTTTAGGTTAGTCTCATGAAGAGGATGCTCAAGGTTGTGCATAATGTTTTTGATTTTATGAAGAATCCTTCTTTGCATCAGCATCTGCAGTGGTTCCACAGTTGTCCCAAGAACAGAACCAGCCTTCTTCATCAGGTTGTTGAGCCTTTTTAAGTCCCTGGCTCTGATGCTGCTGCCCCAATAGATGATGGCTGAAGAGATTACACTCTCCACAACAGACTTGTTGAAGATCTGCAGCATCTTGCTGCAAACCTTGAAGGACCTAAGCTTCCTCAAGAAGTACAGTCTGCTATGTCCCTTCTTGTAGACGGGTTCACTGTTCAGTCTCTAGTCTGTTGTCCAGGTGAACTCCGTGGTATTTTTCCTCCTCAATCACCTCCACTTCCTCTCCCATTATTGAAACAGTGTTTAACTCATCTCTGTTTCTTCTGAAATCTACAATCATCTCCGTTGTTTTGTTCACATTCAAGGTAAGATGATTGTTTCCACACCATGTCACAAAGCGGTCCACCAGCTCTCTGTATTCAGCTTCTTGTCCATCTCTGATACACCAGACAAGGTGAGGGTACGGTCCCCTGTGGTGCTCCTGTGCTGCTGACCACTTGGTTTGACAAACAATTATTCAGTCTTAGAAGCTGTGGTCTGTTTGTCAGGTAGTCATTGATCCAGGTGATAGTTGAAGGCTCCACCTGTGTCTTCAGGAGTTTCTGACAAAGCAAATCCGGCTGAATGTTGATGTATCTATGACAATCATCTTTGGTGCTGACAAGCTGTTAGTGGTATGGGTGATCTCTTTCTGCACATTTTGTAAAATATAAATTTTGATATGAGTTTAGATGCAATTATGCAGCGTTTTGAAGAGTTGTGTGTTTATAATTGTGTAACTCATATGGCTGCCATTTCAGCAAATTATTTTGCTCAGTGTGTTTGTTAGATTCCCTGTTGTACATGAAGATGTTGCTTTGACACTGCCAAATAATATCTAATACCACAGAAAAAATGAACACCAAAAATAAAATGTTCAGTCTTTCTTTCCTGGGTTGGGTTAAGAATTGGCTGTCATATAACAACACGCATCAACACCATACTCGAGCGGGAGGATGGAGGCTAGGGGTCTTTTCACACCCCTGTTCGCTACGGGCCATCAGGGGTTGGGGTCCGGAGGAGGAACAGGCGGTCTGGTCGGGGTCCTGGGCTGTCGGGCTGCTTTGCCACTGTGGGGCCCTTGGCGGTCTGCTTATCTCCGTCCTAGAAGGTAGGGGGTCCATCTCCCGGGTCCGGGGGCTGGTGGCTCTACTGGGGCATCGGTACCTGGACCTGGGAGCATAAAGTGTGTATGGGGTGTTTGAGTGAGGGTACAGCGTCATTTTTTTGGGTGTCTTGGTGAGTCAGTGAGAATGTATGGGTTTAAGAGGGAGGGAACGTATGACTGTGTCTGTATGTCTTTGTGTACCTGTCAGGTTGGATCTTGGTCTGCCCCCTCGCCTGGCGCACCTCAGGCCTTACACTTAATGGGGGGCCTATTTCCCCTCCATCACTCCCCGCCTGTGACGGGGGCTCCTGCCTGCCGGTGCATCGGTGGTCAATCCAGTTCAGACATGGTGCGTGCCTGGCCGGGCCTGGGGGGGCCGGTGTGTCGGTCGGCCGATGCGTTGGGCCGATATCTTCCTTTGGTTGGTTGGGGCACCTCTTTTAGGGGTGCCAGGTTTGGGATTGTTGGGTGGTGCCTGCTCGGTGGCTCGGCGGGATGCGGATCCGGCGTCTCTGCTCGTTTGATCACCTGTTCTGTGCGCACCGTGCGTGGTCAGTTCATTGGCGGGTTGGACCGGCCCTGGCCCTTGTTGGATGCCTGGTCTCGGCGCTCTGCGTTGTGCGGGATCAGGACCCGGGAGCTGGTACAACTTGGTGTCCAGATGCTGGCTGAGCCCGGCCTGGGGATGCTGTCCGTCCCCTGCGACTATCGGTGTGGCGCCCCGACGTAGGGCAGGGGTGGGGTGCCGGGATGTTGGAGGTGGGGATTGGCCTAGGGTGGTGGCAGCGCGTGGCGGCCGGTCCCTTGTCGGGTCCCTGTTGGGGGGAGGGGTGCCCCTGGGCCCCGGCTCTCGGCCCGTGGGCTCGTCACTGCTGCCCCCTGCATAGTAGCCACTGGACGTTCCCCTGGGGTTCTCTATCCACTCTTGGGGGATGCGGTCGGCCCCGCCGGGTCCTTGGACGTCTTGGCTCCGATCTCCTTCATGTCTGCATCGATTCCTGGGAGACGGATTGATGCCTGCTCACACCAACTATCGAACACTCTTATGGAGAAACATTATATGCACCAGCATGCTAACACACACACATAGTTGTGGGGTCTCTGGTGTTTAAGGATATATTCTTGGGCTGAGGTTATCATTACTAGAGCTTGATTAATCGGTACCATGAGTTTTTCTGTGACATTGTTGTTGCATTTTTATATCTATTTTTGTGTGATGTGGTTGTGTAATTCTTAGTTCACAATGTTTGGTTTGTTTTGTCGATGTTCCTTTTTCGTGTTTTGTTTTGTTTTTCCCCGTCTCTCTGCCGTCCTGTGGGTATGGAGGCAGACTTCAATGTCTTCCTGTGTTTTCTTTGTTCCCCTTCCTCTCTTGTATTTTCAACTCACCCTCTCTCTTGACTTTTTGTTTCCTACCTCTCTACTTCAGCTTCCTTCTTTCTTCTCCTTAATTTTCCGTCTCCGTGTCCATAACATCAGGAAATAAAAACCCCAACAATTCATAATAAAGATTTTTCACACATATATCAAGTGATATCAGACTTGTTGAAGATCTGCAGCATCTTGCTGCAAACCTTGAAGGACCTAAGCTTCCTCAAGAAGTACAGTCTGCTATGTCCCTTCTTGTAGACGGGTTCACTGTTCAGTCTCTAGTCTGTTGTCCAGGTGAACTCCGTGGTATTTTTCCTCCTCAATCACCTCCACTTCCTCTCCCATTATTGAAACAGTGTTTAACTCATCTCTGTTTCTTCTGAAATCTACAATCATCTCCGTTGTTTTGTTCACATTCAAGGTAAGATGATTGTTTCCACACCATGTCACAAAGCGGTCCACCAGCTCTCTGTATTCAGCTTCTTGTCCATCTCTGATACACCAGACAAGGTGAGGGTACGGTCCCCTGTGGTGCTCCTGTGCTGCTGACCACTTGGTTTGACAAACAATTATTCAGTCTTAGAAGCTGTGGTCTGTTTGTCAGGTAGTCATTGATCCAGGTGATAGTTGAAGGCTCCACCTGTGTCTTCAGGAGTTTCTGACAAAGCAAATCCGGCTGAATGTTGATGTATCTATGACAATCATCTTTGGTGCTGACAAGCTGTTAGTGGTATGGGTGATCTCTTTCTGCACATTTTGTAAAATATAAATTTTGATATGAGTTTAGATGCAATTATGCAGCGTTTTGAAGAGTTGTGTGTTTATAATTGTGTAACTCATATGGCTGCCATTTCAGCAAATTATTTTGCTCAGTGTGTTTGTTAGATTCCCTGTTGTACATGAAGATGTTGCTTTGACACTGCCAAATAATATCTAATACCACAGAAAAAATGAACACCAAAAATAAAATGTTCAGTCTTTCTTTCCTGGGTTGGGTTAAGAATTGGCTGTCATATAACAACACGCATCAACACCATACTCGAGCGGGAGGATGGAGGCTAGGGGTCTTTTCACACCCCTGTTCGCTACGGGCCATCAGGGGTTGGGGTCCGGAGGAGGAACAGGCGGTCTGGTCGGGGTCCTGGGCTGTCGGGCTGCTTTGCCACTGTGGGGCCCTTGGCGGTCTGCTTATCTCCGTCCTAGAAGGTAGGGGGTCCATCTCCCGGGTCCGGGGGCTGGTGGCTCTACTGGGGCATCGGTACCTGGACCTGGGAGCATAAAGTGTGTATGGGGTGTGTGAGTGAGGGTACAGCGTCATTTTTTTGGGTGTCTTGGTGAGTCAGTGAGAATGTATGGGTTTAAGAGGGAGGGAACGTATGACTGTGTCTGTATGTCTTTGTGTACCTGTCAGGTTGGATCTTGGTCTGCCCCCTCGCCTGGCGCACCTCAGGCCTTACACTTAATGGGGGGCCTATTTCCCCTCCATCACTCCCCGCCTGTGACGGGGGCTCCTGCCTGCCGGTGCATCGGTGGTCAATCCAGTTCAGACATGGTGCGTGCCTGGCCGGGCCTGGGGGGGCCGGTGTGTCGGTCGGCCGATGCGTTGGGCCGATATCTTCCTTTGGTTGGTTGGGGCACCTCTTTTAGGGGTGCCAGGTTTGGGATTGTTGGGTGGTGCCTGCTCGGTGGCTCGGCGGGATGCGGATC
The DNA here is from genome assembly GCA_963556495.2 of Valencia hispanica. NCBI lineage: Eukaryota > Metazoa > Chordata > Actinopteri > Cyprinodontiformes > Valenciidae > Valencia > Valencia hispanica. Next base: position 20,276,467 of record OY747709.1, on the reverse strand, counting down.
CGGCGTCTCTGCTCGTTTGATCACCTGTTCTGTGCGCACCGTGCGTGGTCAGTTCATTGGCGGGTTGGACCGGCCCTGGCCCTTGTTGGATGCCTGGTCTCGGCGCTCTGCGTTGTGCGGGATCAGGACCCGGGAGCTGGTACAACTTGGTGTCCAGATGCTGGCTGAGCCCGGCCTGGGGATGCTGTCCGTCCCCTGCGACTATCGGTGTGGCGCCCCGACGTAGGGCAGGGGTGGGGTGCCGGGATGTTGGAGGTGGGGATTGGCCTAGGGTGGTGGCAGCGCGTGGCGGCCGGTCCCTTGTCGGGTCCCTGTTGGGGGGAGGGGTGCCCCTGGGCCCCGGCTCTCGGCCCGTGGGCTCGTCACTGCTGCCCCCTGCATAGTAGCCACTGGACGTTCCCCTGGGGTTCTCTATCCACTCTTGGGGGATGCGGTCGGCCCCGCCGGGTCCTTGGACGTCTTGGCTCCGATCTCCTTCATGTCTGCATCGATTCCTGGGAGACGGATTGATGCCTGCTCACACCAACTATCGAACACTCTTATGGAGAAACATTATATGCACCAGCATGCTAACACACACACATAGTTGTGGGGTCTCTGGTGTTTAAGGATATATTCTTGGGCTGAGGTTATCATTACTAGAGCTTGATTAATCGGTACCATGAGTTTTTCTGTGACATTGTTGTTGCATTTTTATATCTATTTTTGTGTGATGTGGTTGTGTAATTCTTAGTTCACAATGTTTGGTTTGTTTTGTCGATGTTCCTTTTTCGTGTTTTGTTTTGTTTTTCCCCGTCTCTCTGCCGTCCTGTGGGTATGGAGGCAGACTTCAATGTCTTCCTGTGTTTTCTTTGTTCCCCTTCCTCTCTTGTATTTTCAACTCACCCTCTCTCTTGACTTTTTGTTTCCTACCTCTCTACTTCAGCTTCCTTCTTTCTTCTCCTTAATTTTCCGTCTCCGTGTCCATAACATCAGGAAATAAAAACCCCAACAATTCATAATAAAGATTTTTCACACATATATCAAGTGGAGGACTATAGCAAAAGTTGTACTGCTCCGCTTGCGAAAGTAAATCTGTTGGGCTTCTACTTGGGACTCAGACACCAATTCTGAGCTCCACACTGCCAAACAGGACACACACACAAAAAAAAGAATTGGCTGTCACAGACGTTTTATATCTTTCTGTATGTTCAGACAACGTTAATTTTGCCCAGTGTTTGGCTACGTGTGTTGTGTAGTGTGAGCTGTGCTACCTTGGTGATTCTGGTGATGGCATCTGTTCTGGCTCACTTAGCGTTGCTCTACTCAACAAGAATCCCTTTGGCGTGAAAGCAATATAGTGTTTGAACTTGTGTGTTTAAAAAAACAGAGGGTGTGATGAAAGTTAAAGTCTCTCTTTAGAGGCTACATTTCTTATTATTTGAGTAAGTTTTAATGGTCTTAGCCATTCAGTCCAATATTTAAACCAAACTCCCAGTGTTGCAACTTTGTTCATCACAGTCTTAATACACAATGCCAAAAGCAAAGAATATGCCTTTTTTGTTCCAGTTTTTGTAAGACTGAAAGAATTTATGATGAGTTTTGCCTTTCTTGTGATGAGGTTTATGCTCAATTTGCAGCATTTAATGTGCAAATGAAGTTCATTAAACCACTGGCTGTAATGGTTGTGATCTTGGATGAATGTTAAAGTATTGTTTCTAGATCTACTGATCTTTTTAGAATAATTTATTTACAGCTGCAGATTAAAGTCAAAGGACAGTGTGTTTTCACAACTTGTTTGTGTCCCACCCTGGAAAGACGTCCGTAGTTTAAAACGATTGTCTTTTAAAGTTAAAAGATTAAAGAAATATTTTAAATCAAACAGCATGAGTGAACATGAGCGACAGGCGGAGGTTGGCTGTACCTCCTTAAGCATGCAAACTGCGAAATGTAGACAGTGGATGGGATATTGTAACCCACTGACTTAGACCCCTGGGATCTAAAATTGCGGCAGGGTGGATTTTAACAGTATATCAGTATTACTATATCATGCCAGGTCAGAGTTTGTAGTGAGGCAATGATATGTACACACATTAGTGTGTATTATTCAGGATTATGCCAAATAAGGATCTTCAGAGAGATGACTCATTTGGATGATACCTTATTTTTTAATCCTCTTTTCAAAAAACTCAAAACACATTAGTATTTCTAAATGGCCTTATTGTAAGAAATCAACTCGTAAAAGCAGATCAGATTTAGAGGGTCTCTGGCCTGGGGGGTCTATATAGTGCAGACCTGGCAAGTAATTCGGAAATGTATTGCAACAAATAAGTGCCTTGGAGACTATCAGCAGGATAAAAAAAAAGCAATTTAACTAACGGGGAGCTAGTGATGTCATTTAAGGACTGGTGTGGTGTGATCCATTTTCCTGGTGTTGGTCAGGACTGGAAGCAGTATTTTGGTTGAGCTGCAACTGCCTGGATGACAGAAGTAAAGACAGCTTCACTATAATCTAACTTAAGGGTTTTACTGAAAAGCCTAACTTCTGACTTTGTTCTAAGTGGTAATAGTCTGATTTGAAAATAAACTTTATGTGGATGTTGAATTTAGTTCAGACTCTATAATAATACGTTTCTCGCATGTCTTAAGGTTTTTTAGCCTCATTTAGTCAAGGTAAGTTCTTTAATGATGTGTTTTTGAGAGCAAAAATAAAGATTTCTCTCTTTTCTGCAGTGAGCAGGATGGCATTCCCCAGCTTTAATATTAACCTTGTTTAGATTTATAAATCATTTAATGACATAACCCTAACCTCAACCAAATCTGAATAAATAAATAAAAATTACACCATAAAGTAATTTATACAGTCATATCACTGTATATGAGACAGCTATTTAAAGACAGCATATAAGCACTGCCATATAATTGTTACAGAAAGTTACAAACACAAACACACTAGGTAAAACAGTGTTAATAAAGTTCTACAATCTCTAAGCATTTGGTATTAAACAGCTACTGGACATGCAGTGCAGGATTGATCTAAAACAGCACCATGAGTGCTTGTTGTATTTTCCTTAATGAGAAAAGTAAAATACAGATAATTTCTTTAATTTAATTTTTATATAACGTTTTATCTTTTGTTATTTAAATGGAGAAACACTGAATTCATATTAATTACATTTATTTTGGACAACATAACATTATAGAAAGACTACAAGTCTTCAAACTACTAATACATTAGGTGTCTTACAATTTGGTAATTAGGCATATACTGTAAAGTTTTGGTAACTTTAGAGGAGGCATTGATGGCCTGTTCTTCCCACATATTATCTCAGAAGGTGATTAAGGATCTGCCATTGGGCCTGGGTTTGATAACCTTTGTTGAGATGAATTGGAGCAATTTTTGTATATTATCTTATATTTTAAATCGACTCATTCTTTTTATAAGCTAAACAGTACAGTTAAAAGAAAATCTGTTAAGACTGACTACCAGACACATTTCTGAGGACCCTACTTTGTAAAACAGATAAGGTCAAGATAGTTCCTCTTGCTTTTCAATTAGAACATCGTTAATATGAATGAAACATATAGTATAAATGATTCGAATGCAGGGTTATGTCATTTTGGGTGGATGTTTTTAACTATTCGGATCTACAAGTCCACTGAGAGGATTTTGATGATTATGAAATTTATGTCAGAGGATATATATTGTGCCTTACATTTTTACTGCTGACATGAAGTGCATTTGATTGGTACAAGAAGGGAATGTGGTTCAGCTTTAAGGCCAACAAGGCACTTTAGTGCTTCTGATTCATTCTCACTCTGTCTCTATAGCTGCAACATGGGCCCTAAACACATGCACATGTTCTTCATGCACATTCTGAACTCAGTGAGCCAAACTAATGCAAGTTTAGATCATTTGTTTTTTCCCCCGCTGGTGGCTTTTATCTCAGCCAGCCAAAACAAAGACAGTTTCCTACTGAACCAGTCAAATGCTTATTGTCTTTAGAAGTGAGCACAAAGCAACAGTTTTACCCACGTCACTGAAGCTCAACAGAGGCATACTTGGACTTCCCTTTTCAGAAACATCAAGAATTCATAAGGAGTGGAAAAACTTGTCTCAGCGTCTTGGGTACAGTTTTCATTTCATAGTCACTAAGGATCCAAAAGATTTTCTCATTCATGCCCCTTGAGAGACAATCTTGGACTTTTACAGTGGGAAACTGAATGAAAATATCCAGAAAATTCATCTTTATATGCATACGTTTTCTTTTTAAAACAGATTTGTGATATTTGTGATATTTTCAGAATAGCTTTGATTTTTGTTGCACATTTTCCCAACCTTGTCTATAGCCTTGCAAACCGTACATAACAAGGAACAATTACATATGTCAGCAGAATCAACATACTGGACTTAAGATCATTATACAGATTTAATGTTTGTTAATGTTTGTGTTGAGAAGAACCCCCAATTGCCAAAGGTAGGCGCAAAAACGAAACAGAATTTAATAAGACCTATATAAAACTTAATTTCTTCCTCTAAAATGACAACTGTTTCAAGCGCTAAAAAAATATATTTTATATGGTTATCATTGGTGATGATTTCTGGAAAGAAGCACTTTGTTTTAAGTTTTAGCTTTTTAATTGTGAAGTTCACCCTTTAGACATTAAAAATCCTTTGTAATTAATTAATCTGAAACTGAATATTTTTGGATAATAATTCACATTGAATTATACGAAGGTATTATGTGTTTGTGTTTACCAGAAAGTTCCCTGGCTCCCTAAAAGCAATTGCATTTTCTAATATAGACAAATAGAATGGCTGTTTGTATAATCTCACTGTTATGAGGTTAATAGTCAACAAACTCAAACTTCTTTTCCACCTTTTTTGTCTGTCTTCCTTTACAGATCTACTGGCCCCCATTGCCTGGAAACAGAGGAGACTGCATTCAGACAGGGAAGGAACAGGTAAGCATTCGAGATAATTAGTTACCATTTTTAAACTTCCTTTAAAAATTGCAGCTTACAAAAGTATTTCTGCACCTTGAATATTTTCACATTTTTCATGTTGCAACCACAAGGTCAATGCATTTTATTAGATTTATTGTGAAAAACCTACACAAAGTGGTGTGTAATTCGGAAGTGTAAGCAAAATGATGTGTGGTGTATCAATTATTATTATTATTATTATTATTATTTTTTTTTTTCTTAAATATGGGTGAAACATTTAAACCAGCTAATAGAGTGTTCAAACATCAGTATTCACTGTCATTCTGTCAAAAATGTCAACTCCTTCCAGATCAAAAATCTGTGTTTTCTCTGGATCTCATTCCCCGTAAAGTTTCATTCATAGTTTGTCTAAAAGTACTGAGAATCGTTCTTCCAGTCTTGTCCTATCAGTTCTTTTAGGAGCCTGTAACATGTCATTCTTTACATGCATGCTAAACATGCTGCTTTATTCTCACATACCTGTACCACTCTGTACTGTACTCTATAACCTGCACAGCTGGTGTTTCTATGTCTTCTTGCTAAACTTTAATATACTTAATTTTCTCTCCTTTATTGTTCCCCACCGAGTCCTTGTGTTTTGTTTTTTACATTGCTGTCAAAAGTAATGCAACAGAACCTGAAGTTTTCATAACTGAGTGGGTTGATTTAAGGTGCTGAACTACTTTCTGACCTCTAAACTGTCTCAAAATGAACAGCTATATTTAAGAAATCAGTTTGCCTAATAAAGAAAAACAAACTTCAACCTTCCCAGCTGAGCCCTGGTTTTCTATATCTACAGATATATTTTCTCTAGTTTTTTCTAATATTTTAACTTATTGATGTGCTGTAGTTATGTGTAAAAGGTTGAAACCATCACCATATTCTTTATTTTACTTTTAAGAAGACAAACTGCATTGTAATTTTTGAGAAATTTAAAAAAGGGTTTTGAACAACAGTTCCTGACATTTGCAAAGCTTTTTTTACTAAATTAGTGTTCAGTCCTTGGGCCTAGACATCACAACACATTGTGGACTGTTTCAACTAGAGTGAGAAGTGTAATGACACATCAGGTACACAAGACAACACAAAATAAAGGCTAATGAGAACAAGACAGGACTTTATTAATAGTTTTGGAAGGCTATGAATCTACATCTTTTTATTTACACACGGTGAAGAGTTAACAAATCACAAAAAATTTTCAATGATGCACCTACCATAAAATGAACTACAGAACATATAAGTGTGATGTTTAAAACACAATCACTCTATTAAAAACCTGTGAGTGGCCAGGGTGCAGCTAAGACCATAGTTGTGTTCGGATCAAGGCCCGCCAGTTAGGGACTGACATAGATTGAAACCAGAAGTAGATAACATGTCAACAGACTTTGATGGAATATATGTGTAGTGATATATGGTGGCAGGAAATTGTGTTCCTCTGCTGAGTAAAACTCTGTGGACTTGTTGTTTAATAGAACACAAAATTAACCAGATTAAGAAAAATAAAAACTTTTAAAACTTTTTGTAAAACTAGAAAAAAAGTTGGTACAGACAAAATCCTGAGTAAGTTTTAGTGTTGTTTAGGAAACATAAAATCCCTACAACTATTTATTCTGTTGCACAGTGAATGCAAACATTTTAATTTTTGCAGCTTCTTCTTCTCACAGCAAAAAGACTGACAGGCACAGCATCTGGAACAAGATAAATGTTAAATGTGTTTGAAGTGGCAGGAGTGTCTAGGGTGTCTATCAGTTTTATTGAGTGTTTCTTATATACTGCTCAGAGGACTCATGTAAAGGAAGATGCGTATGTGCAACAGCAGAGAAGGCACAACATGCTATCAGAGAGGTCTCAGTTTCTGTATTACTTTCAAAATGCTGTGCATGACATTGTCCTTCTGCATTCCCTCACAAATGCTGTTTTTTGTCAGTTCTTTGGTTTTAAACTGAGTGAAAGGTTCCCACACACCTAACATTGACAAACTCACGCTGGTCTACATGTGTTATGGCCCATCCGTTTGCTGTGCATGTCTAACACATGCAGAAGGAAGGTTGAAAGGTGAAAGGTTTTCACCTTGTTCTGTTTTGTGTGTGCGTGTGTGTGTGTGTGTGTGTGTGTGTGTGTGTGTGTGTGTACATGCGCTTGGTGAAGTGATAAGACGCTTGGTGTCTTAACTGACACTAAAACTAGACAAATGGTAAAAGTATATTTATTCACAGATATGTGTTCCTTAGATGGAATCTGTGCAATGTGTCTTAAACATGTACATGCATTTATGTACATAAAAAGTCAGTGGCAGAAAAAGCAGGGGTATGCAGTTTGCAACTCAGTCAAAACCTCACAGCTGCCACAATCATTAATCACTGCTGAGACAAATAAATACCAGGCAGAGGGGAGGCATTTGGTGACTTCAGCTAACTTGTTCTGCCTTTTCCCTGTTAGATTTTTTTTTCCGCTTCATTGATTTGCATGTTACTTTTGGAAGCTGACTGAAAATGAGTAACACATATATTCCTCTTGCTAGTGGAGAAACTGAAACAAACGATCCCATGTAGTGCCTAAACAAAACGAAGTATTTCAATATTTGTAAGCGATGACATTTATAAAATGGATCATAGAAAATATGTTATTGTTTTTATATGTGATTTAAAAAATACTCTAATTTCTGTGCTTAAATCTTTTGTGAAAACATTATTGTTGTCAGTTTTCCAATCATTTTTTGGGTGAAGCCCATCACAGTAGAGCTGCTGAGTTGTATTGTGTTGCCTCTTTTGGAGTTGTGTGATCAAAGACTGGTGGAAAACGGTTTTAGTTAAACGTCTCTTGACTGGAATTAGAGGTGGGCAATTAAAATATCATTCATCTTTATTTGGGAGAAATTTATTGTCATAAGAAGTATCATTTATCATAATAACAATACACTTTCCTTTCTTAATGGAGCTTGCATGTTTTCCATGTGCAGGCAATTGTTCTCTCCGAGTCCTCCAGCTTCTTTCCACTGTCCAGAAATATGCATGTTAGGCTATGATGACAGCTGTGGTAATAAACTGTTAATTTGTGTATATATCTGTTTGTATCTCAGTAAGTCAGTCCTACACATTGAACACAACATTATTTGGAGGTGAATTCATTGCAATATTATTTTAGTGGGAAAATGCAGAAAAATACACAATCATTGACTTGTGTTGCTAACAATTGTTAGGCTAGTCATCGAGCACAACCATTAGCAAAGCCCAGTGGTTTTCCATCTTCCAACTGGTACATGGGGAAGTTGGTTGTGAGGTCCTTACTGCTGTATAAACCAATGTATAATAAGAGGAAGTGGACAATGGTGGTGAATTTGAAGAAATGTCCTCAAGGTGTTCATAATTAGTACACATACAAACAAATCCATTGTTGAATGTCAGTCAAACAAATTCTAAAGTTTGTATGTATACAAACTAATTCTAAAAAACTGGTATGTGGACTGGACTTCGCAGAAGCTGTTCACATTGTTTCCACCATTTATCTATAGGGATATTAGAAAAAAATAATGTTGATATCATTGTAAATGTTACCTGAGGCTCTGTAGCTTGCTCAATTAAGTTTCTCTTTGCTAAAATTAGCAATAGTACGGTTACATAATAGGAGTAGTTAGGGGCGTTGGGGAAAAATGATTTCATTCAGTATTGAAAGACTTTCTTGCCATGACTTCAGTGTTTTCTGGAAATCCATCAAGTGAATGACCTCCGTTTAGACTTATACAGCTGTACAAAACCAAACAACTGGATGGTCTAGTTCATCCCGCTATGTGGCTGTCCAAGTCTCTTACTCATACATGCGTAACCTTTGTATTTATTTTATTTCATCTTGTTAACATTAACACAAAATCTACTTTTTTTCTATTCGATTTTGTTTATACTTTAAACCTTTCTTAGTATCAAAAACTACCTCTCCCTGACTAGTTTAATATTCATACATCATCTTTGAGTGCTTGCTGTTGTAGTTGTTGTTGTTGTTAGCTTGGTGTTAGGCAGACAGAACTTCTGGGACTATAGATTTAACTAATTACGGTAGAGAAACATTTCACCTTGCAGCGGTGATTGAAAAATTTCCCCATTCTTCCTTTTTTTTTACGTTTTGGTTTTAAGTTGAACATAGCCTTATTGGTTCTAAAACGATTTTTCTGATCATAAATTATCAAATGGTCGCTCAGAATGAGGGATTTACTCTAGTGCAAGCGGCTTTGCATTTGTAGACTGAAAACCTCTTGCTAACTAGCTTTAAAGAATCAACTGAATTACTCTATATTGTCCTGCAACTAGGACTGAATTGTGCTGTTCATAGTTGGATCTGAATCTGACTATTTGATTGGACTCTACATAACTAAGTATTGAACCTCTTCATTTGCCCTCAAATTACACATTCTGGGAATTTGGCAATGTATAAATAAACCAACCTGAACTAAATGATGGTTTCAGAAATATAAAAACTTTGGTTGGTAAATTTTTTATTGTCTTTGTTGTTAATATGTTAACATTCTCTAAATATTGGAAACGAATAGAAGGAAGCGTGACCAACGATGCACATTTCAGGTGACACATGTAGTATGTTGAGATTTATGTCATTAAGTTACAGTTCAGTTGATAGGCTATACAGTTCAGTTCATGGCAGTGGCGTCTCTGGCATGATAAGTTAGGTGGGGCACAGCAACTCAACACATAATAGCAGCAACTAATACTTCTGTGATGCATACAATTTGACTTTGATCAAAAATATTGATTGCTATTTTATGTGATTAATTTAATATTGATTCAATATTAAATTAACCACATAAAACAGCTCACTTCTACATACTACAAACACCATTTTATGGAAATGTAATTGAAGAATGAAACCTTTTGTATAGCCTTCATGAAATTACAAATAAAGGGTCACTGACCAGTGTTGTTCTTCTTGAAATGAAAATGCAGATCTTTCATTTGGGCAAACTTTTCAATAACTGTATAATCTTTCAAATAATCCCCTTTAATAATCTCTTAAAGTCCTTGAACAATGTTGAAATTTACTGAAATTTACTGGCTGGTGAATGTCCCAAATGTTTGATCTCTAATTTTCGTTCAAGAAGCAACATGCTAAATTCATCAACAAAAATCGACTTAATTCTTCTTCTTTTTTGTCTTGGTAGCTAGCATGGCTATTAGATAGCTGCACACTTCTATCCAACAGAACGTAAACGTGACGTGTGTGATTCCGATATTTTAATATGAGTTATGGACGTTGCACGTATGCATTGTGATTTTAGATGTTCATCATTTAAACAAACGTTAAGGGGCCGGCCCCAATTGCTGCTTCAAGAGGATTTAGCCTACTGAGCTTGTCAGTATTCTGGCAAAGACTTAGATAGTTATACACAAATGTTTATAACAGAATCTTCTTGGTAACAGAATTAGTCTTTATATAATATTACTCTATAAAGAACGACCCTGTTCTAGTGATTAATTTAAGCATGCCGTGCATAGAGCTCCACAGTGACATCAACGGCCCCAGATGCAGAGACGCCATAGGTTCATGGTAAATTTTTCTAAAATACTCTGTTAACTTTTTATAGCATCTAAAGTATAGGCACATAGTGTCTTTTGAAATAGTCCAGCATGCAGCAAACTCTGCGGTTTTCCATAGCTACTACAAAGTCTTGAAAGGCATGCCCCTTTTTCTCGTTAATGTGCAGCCATGTAAACAAACAGGATCTTAGTACAGACTTATTTTTTTTTCTTCAACTTCACTACTGTAATACTCTATTTGCAAGTTCACTGGCTTACTTAGTCAAACTTCTGTAAATTGAATTAATGTGGCAGGACAGTTTGGTTTCATCACCATTAAAGGCTCCTTATAATTTCACAACCCACTGACCTCCTCTCCGCCAAGTGCTATCCAAAACAATTTTGCACACTACTGCCTCCCTGCAGTTTTATACCTAAATCTCCACACAGTAATGTGAACTCATACAGATATACACTTCTACTCAAATAGTAAGCTGAGACGACAGTAGAAAATACATCAAACCATAGTTGTTTTACTGTTCTTCGACATGAGGGGATTGACTTTTCTTGTATATGTTCACATTGTGACTGAACTTTTGAGTGATTGGTGGAGACATATTCTCTTAATGTTTTATGCTGTTTTATGCTGTAAAAAATCAGTCCTAGCAGCATGAATTGTAGAGGTCTGGAGAACCACTTTGACAAACTGGCACTTCTCATATTTATTTATGTTAATAATTTAAATGTTAAAAATTAACAAAACTAGATTTATGATACAAAATTGTTCTGGTCAGAACTATTAAACACGTTGGTGTGGTTATTGTGGGCAACATCAAAAATGAAACTGTTTGCATGTATTTCTGCACAGGACTATTTGTGGTCAGCCAATCTCTCCTAATAATCAAAGTTAAATGCAAGGAACATTGCAGGCCTTTGTTTTCACCAGCTATTTATGCTGTAATTTTCAATTCTGGCCAGAATACTTCTCCCTGAGAGTTTTAGTAATCAAACCACTTCATTTTTGCTGAACCACCCTTTGCTGCCACTTCATGTCTAAAAGACCACACAGAAATGTAATACCTCAAATCCCAGACTGGAGGGCTGGAGACATATTTCAGCTTTTCAACATTTCATTCCATTCTTTGGTCTCCAAGGCACCTAAGATTTCTAAGACAACTTTCTTGCAAAACATAAGGCAGATTTACGCGTGTTGGGTCCACTCAGCTCAGCTGGCTCATGCATCCTGTTGAAAAACACAGACAATGTCCACGGTTTCCTTTTTGGTTGCCAGATGATCAATGCCACAGCTTTTTTTTTTAGGTCAAACAACAATCAACATAAGAAAAACTAAATATTAGGCATTTAACTGCATCATTGTATTACTAACTGTGAACATCAATTTCCACATTTACTCCCTAGAGAATTCAGACCCCTATCTTGACTTACAGATTTATAAAAGATTAACAACATCTCAGAGATGTTGAAATATATATCTTAAATTTCATGACCAACAAAAGTTAAAAACTCCAAAGAAAATAACAGATCAAACTTTAACACATTCAGTCTTCCTGGTAAGCAGTGGATGAAGGGATAATTAATAAAGTACTAAATAATAAGCCGAGTAGTTGTTGATGTTACTCTATTAATTTAATTCTCAGACATATTGTTACAAAAGACAAACAAACAATAAATAAATAAAATCTTTAAATCACATAATTACATAGAACCTCTTTAAGTTGCATGTAGATAGACCTGAGCTTAAACTCTCACTGAATTGCAGTCTGAGGTGGAACCTTCCATGTCTTCATCGTTGATGGTCTGTGATTGGTCAACCTGTATTTTGACAGTGGAAAGGTAACGTTAGTATTTAGGTGTTCTGAGAAGTCACTGATATGTTGGGGCTGCTGTGTTACATATATTTAGATATGAGAAAATTCGGTAGATTTTGTTTAACATCAAGTCCTGTGATGTATTTCTGTAAGTTGATTGATGTTAACTGTTTCTGAATGAATTTATATGACAGTGTGTTTATTTTATTCAGGCTGTCCTATCTGTTTTTTTGATGACAACAAATATTTTACCAACAAGATATTTAAAAATAGTTTACAGCAATAGTCACAATGGATATATTTGTTAATCTAATCAAAGGTATAAAAATAACTACATAGTTATTTATATTACTTTGATATGTAATTACATTTCAGTTGGAATAAACTGTAATTGTAATCAGTTAAATGACTGAAATTAAATTTGCTTTTACTCAAATTGAAATATTTTTAGGATGGAGAAGACAAGTTCATTGTGTTTATTGTTTAAACCGATTTTAATCCCTGTATTATGAATATTTTGGACCACACACATACACACTAGAGTAGTTGTGTTTAAATGGGTTTGATCTGTTTAACTTCAGGAAATGACAACTGGCAATTTAAATTCTTCTTGGTAGACAAAACTTTGGTCAGCTGCTGTTTTTGTAGATATGATAAAGGAAGAGGTCGTGTCCCCACTTTGAAAGCTTGTAGAAATATCATGACACCCCTGTTCTTAGACACCACTCCTTTGGTTTTTCTTCTTCTGTGTCACTTATTTCTGTTAAGAAACTTTTATCTGAGTCATCTTCCATCTCTTTTCTTAGTTGTTTCAGTCAAATATTACCCCTTGAAGTAGTGTCTATTTCTAACCATCTTTTGTGATTTAGCCTGCTGTCATTTTCCATATTTAATGGGACATTTTTGCTTTTCCAAAACCTTCACAAGAAACTAAAACATTCCACAGGCTGGACTGATTGTTTTTATTAGTCATATTTTATGTGGAAAGCATGGACATATTTACACTTGTATATAGGCATTCATTTAGTTTCTGAAGTTCTTTTGATCAGGTTTTGATAGTGTTCTATTATATGTCAAGTGTGCCACTCATGGCTGTCATCCAAAGTTCCGAGATATGAGTTCTGTTGGAAAACCTATTCATTTTATCTGATAACATTCTTCTTGGCCTTAACTTGAACACATGTGATCAATAAGCCTCATTAAAAAATCACTTAGGCCGAGGAAATAAGCTTATCTGTATTTGGATGACAGTCACTACGATTTGATTTATTGCATGGCTGTCCCTTTATTTTCCCATATGTGCTTGTGTACACAACAAAGAGTTCTTTCATCATGCCTTTGGGCAGATGTTTCCTGTTGACATGCCATAAACATTTAGCCTACTCTTTATATGTTGCGAGCACTTAAAGGCTTTTTGCACTCAGACGCCTTAATGACATACTCATGTCAGAGATGCAAAAAGAGTTTTAATTAGTCTATGTGGATTTGTTTTGCAGACGGAGTGTGCCAACTTTGTTCGCCTTCTGCAGCCATACAATCGCACTCACCTGTTGGCCTGTGGTACCGGTGCATTCCAGCCCATGTGTGCCTTTATCTATGTGGGCCACAGAGGAGAGGTAAGCAGGGATGTGGAGGGATGGTGTGCATCTGTTCTTTGTTTGGACGTATATAAACAACTTTGCACAAACATGGAACTAACAACAGGGTTCTTTGAGGAAGTCTATGCTGAGCATACCTGATGCAGTTGAACAAAACATATTTAGGTGAATGTATGCTAAGCTGCACTACATCATTTTATCCAAATAAACATTATAGTATAATTTAATCAGAGAAGACTTAAATCTCCACAAAGATGCTAATCATAGTTTCTTGTTTTGAAGAATGGATGTTTGCCAGAGCTTTTAATGCTTTTACAATAAAAGATCAAAGGTTTGGTTGCTTTTAGTTGAAATCAGCTTCTTTTATTAACATTGTCTCTGCAGTGCAGAATTTGTAATGGTATTCTTTAGCCAGTTTAAAGATTTGTTTGGTTGTATGTATTTTTCTTTTTTTGCATCAGAGCAGTTCCCTGCATGAGGAGCAATTTATACAAAGTACTACAAGAGTGGCGGGTTAGGAATTGAAAATTTCAACTGATTTTTTTGTTTGTTTTACCTTTATTTTTAAATATGACCTATGTTAAAATGGCAGAATCTTCAGGCTGCATAAGTGTGAACACCCTTACCCCTGCTTTCAACCGGACGCATAAGCGATGCGTAACATATTAAACTCATTTTACTCGCGAATTCAGCAGCGTTTCCCTTCCCAGCAGCGTTTCCCTTCCCACCGTGTGCGTTTTAGACGCATATCACTCGAGAAACTGTTCCACACAGCTGGTCCCGGAAAATCACGAAACTTAACTTAACTTAAAGGGTAGTATCCAGGGGAAAAAATATAATTCTATGTTAATAATTATCATAAACTCACCATCCACTCCCCAAACTGCAGATATTTCTGTCCATGTCTTCTCCTTTTTCATGTTGTCCTTGTAAAAATTATCACTGGTTTCATATTAACTGGGTGATTCTCCAGTTCAAGGATTAAATTCTATGATAAAAACCAACAAATTAGTCCCACAGACCGACTGACTTCAACCCTGGTGTCAGTTAGTGATGTTTTGTTTTTTCGTAGTTAAGCAATCGGAAATCTGTACGTGTCTTTTATTTGGAAGATTTCTGAATATTTTTGACCACTTCCGTGCCTGATTTCCTGTCTGGTCTGATCTAAACGACTGAGAGTGACACGTTTTAAAAGTGTAGAGTGTTAAAAAGTAGACCTGCCGTGTAAATTTTGGAGAGGGCCGCGACACAACGCTTCTGAGACGCGTCTGGTTCGCACTGCTTCGTATCCGGTGGCTATGGTCCCATTGACTATAATGGTGGCTATCAGCTGTGTATTACACTTCCCAGATGTTACGCGCTACTTACGCTTAAGGAGGCCTACAAACATATACAAAGCTGTAGGGCTGTAAAGTCCTAGTCGACTGGTCGACTTATTGGTCGATGCGTTCTGAGTCGACCAAAATTCTGATTGGTCGATTTTAATGCGTGTAAATTTTTGAAATTTGATTGGACAAGAGACATTCCATGAGAGGTGATCGGTGCTGATGTTAGAGTAGGCTACAACAGCGCTGCCTCTCGTGTGATATTGCTTTAACAGTCTACAGGGAGATCGAAGAACGTCCACGTTATTCAACATGCTGTGGCTTGCAGAATATTTTTGTTTAGCGTTTACTATGGTGAGTCCTCTACCATTTGAAAGACATCGGCAGTGTGGCAGAATATGGTTGATTACCGCCCTATTTATTTTGTTTCATTTAATAATAACGAACATATGGTTCCCTTTTAGTATTGTGCAAATTTATTTCTGTTTACTGGATTTGGTCGGGTTTTTTATTTTTTTTATTTTATTGCCTAATGCGCAATTGCGCCGTGCCCACAGTCTTTGTTTTGAGCCCAATGCACAGCTTTATTCCATTTGTACTTGTCTTGATCAGGCATGTTTAATAAAGATCATTTTCCCTGAATTGCTTTGCCGTTTAGTGTAATTGCAGTAATCATGGCATATTATATAGCGCAGATGCACGTAATGCAAAATGCTGTCAGAATATCTCTCTCTACAGCATTCTGTGTCGGATCAAATAATGGAACAGGAATATTATAAAATCTAAACATGAGATGTCTGGACAGTCTGAAGAATTACTGGGTGGCATTAAAGTGGTTTTGTGAGGGAAATGTTCTTGAAACAAGAATGTTTTGATTCCAGTTTCTGAAAGGAAGAAAAAATCATGCTGGGGACTGGGTACAAATCACTGGGGTATCAAGAGGCAGCTCTGGCATGAGTTTTGTTTTAGGGCTATTCTATACATCTTTTTAACTGCACCGACTGGCCCTCCTCACATCCACTCGGCTCACAGTCGAAGCCATTTATGGGACAAGAGCCTATGAATGAAGCTTTTAGAGTAACCCTGCACTTTGCTGTTTCAAGGCAGTTTTTCAGGTTGTTCCCCCCTGCTATGACCCAGCAGGAGGGGGTCAAAATCTGCATTTGGAGAAGGGCTGGCTGACATTGGCAGAGCTGAGTAAGAGAAATGAGTGCAGTGGCAGAATGCCAACCATTTAGAGAGCGAATGCGTTGATTTGTGAGCACATATCAAGGAAACCAAGTGCGGTGAAACATTTTCCCTTTTTCTTAAGTATTTAGGTGGTCATCCCTGTGTGTGTTCTCTTTGTGGTACAGTTTTTCTCTTGCAATCTGTCATTTTCATTGCGGTTTCCACTCTGAGGATTTCAAGGCAGAGTAGAAAAAAACAGCAACAATAAAACAAGACAGCAGAATCCCTATAAAAAGGGTTGGACTTTTAGGAAAAATATTTATTTTACCAAAAAGGTGGTCAGCTGTTCAGAACTTTTAGATATTCTTGCAACTGAATCTTTTAGCAAAGCAAGCAAATTAGACAATAACTCCCATTAACCTGTTAAACCTGTTATTCAATGTACATGAAATATTTACATGCATGTTTTGGGTCTCATTTAGATAGTTTGGGATGCGAAACACATTGTAAATGTATTAGGGGGTATTATGCAAAATGGACTTTCTGAAGCTTGATATCCTGAGAACCTGTCTTTCCCTCATTAAAAACATACCTGAAGTGTTGCTCTGACCCATTCACTCATGTTAGAGTAATCTTTGAGTCTCTGCTTGAAGTTCTCGAGGTTGCTGAAACGCCTGCTCCCACCTATCCCCGCCTTTTTCACCCATCTCCTCCTCCAACTTTATGTACTCAGCCCCTGCAGAGCTCCCCTGCCCCTCTCCACCTTACACATCTCCGGCTGAGTCCCAGGTGCAGTAATTATAACACACCAGCTGCAGCTGTGCGTCTTTTGTGGGATTTTTGTTCCGACTCCTTGCATGCTGCGATGATGCACGGTATGTGACGAACTGAAGGGGTAGTGTCAGAAAAAGTAGGAGGGTCTTAGAGAGGCACAGGCAAAAATCAAGGCGTCCAATACGGAAGTAAAAAAAAATTTAAGGTGGATTTGGATATATGACGGACTTTTAAAAGATTTAAGGTGCTAATTTTATTGGAGTGTGCTATAGAAGGGTAATATGTGCCTGGAAGAAGCATAATGCCCCTCCCTTTAATAAACCTGAACTTTCTCACATTTTGTCACACTGAAACTACAAAGTTCAATGATTTTATTGGTAGTTTATGTGACAACATGAAATGTTGCACACTCCTTTTGTGAGGGAAATTCAGAAAAGGTTTTGCCAGAGGCTCTCTCTTTGGCTTTAGGTCTGGTCCTTGACTGAGCCACACTAAGATATGATTTTATTCTTTAATCTATACCAGGGATGCCCAACTCCAGTCCTCGAGTGCTAATACCCAGCAACTTTTAGATGCATCCCTTCCTCAATACATCCGAATCGAATAAATTCACAGTGAGGTGTTGCTTTCAGGGTGATATGCAGACTTTGTTTTTTACCACACCTTGTATTTGCAAAGAGTTCAATTTTGCTCTAATTTTTCCAGAGTTTGTTTCTCCATATGTTTGCTATATACATTTATTGTGGCAAATCTTAAATGGGATATCCTATGCATGGCTTCTTTTCACAGTCCCATTCTTGATATCTCTCTTCCATGAAAACCAAATAGCTGTCTTGTCGACAGTTTCTCGTGCTTGATCTGTGGATCTCTGCAAGTCTTCCAAAGTATGCACTACTTTGTCTTACTCTAGAACAAAACCCTCATTAAATATAATAACTTTTGTAGTTGTAACATGAAAAATTTTGAAAAAGCTCAAGGAAAAGGAGATACTTTTCAAGGCACTGTTGAGAGAAAACTTCTACGTTTTAAAAATGTATAGGTGTGTGTCTATATGCTGTAGTAACTCCAACAGTAAGACAGGTCCTCTCAGGTATTCCAGTCTGTTGGAAAGAAGAGCACCAAAGGCGGTCCATTTATTGAACCAACCGTTTACTGGTGGAGAACACACAACTGCCTGTTTGCGTGACCTCTCCCAGGAAATGAGACTCCAAGGCCCTCCGACTGGACGCTGGGTGGGATGACCTTTAACCTACTAGGTGTTTCATCTCTGTTAGGGGCATATGCACCCATTTACTTTCTATTGCTCTCACATCAGCCCACTGGTGCTACCAACATTGTTGTAACATTGTCTAAGCGTCTCACAAGTTCCCCATAAAAATCTAGGAAACTTTGTGAGAACTTTGGATTTTATGCTTTCGAAAGCAGCTGGTCTGAAGTGAGAAACGAGGCTTTTCTTCAATTTGTTTAGTCAAACTTTATTAGTATTGGACACTTTGTTGTTGATATTCTGAATTAGCTAATCCCCACAGTATTTTTATGGAATAAAAACAAAATAACTTTTAATACAACATTCCAGCCCATTAAACGTTAGACACACCCTCATGATGGACAAGAGTAGTGTCTGGGAGGTCACATAGTACAGGTCTTAGTAAAGCCAATAATTATGATCATATGGTATTCATCTGAGTCTATGAGTGCTTCCTCTGTGCCTCTTAGCCACAATCTGAGACTTATAGACGGATACAGGTTGGAGTCCCCACGGTGAGTGACACAACTGCCTGCAGATAGTCACAGACATACAAATAAACCTCCGTCGTACAGCGACGACATGAGGAGGACAAGACCACACGCACATACACAAACAGCCGGTCAAACAAAACAAATGACACCGAACTGAGCACATAAATATCCAGAGATGGCGACAGAAACATACACAAACATGATGAAAGACATGGACATTGAAACATAAATAAAAAGAAATTAGCTGTGTGTCAAACCACACAAAGAAGAACAAAGAAGAGGTACATTTTTGCAACAAACAGGATTTAGGAAATATAAATGTTTCCATGCTCAGAATACCTGAAATTGGAGCTCCATACTTCTAATTGTTCCATATGTTCCTAACAGAGCCCTTCGCCCTCAGACTGCAGGTTTACTTGTAGTTCCTAGGATTTCTAAAAGTAGAATAGGAGGCAGATCTTTTAGTTATCAGGCTCCTCTCCTGTGGAACCAGCTCCCAGCTTTAGTCCGTGAGGCAGACACTCTGTTTACTTTTAAGGTCAGGCTTAAAACTTTCCTTTTTGATAAAGCTTATAGTTAGACTGGCTTAGGTCATCCTGAGCTATCTCTGTAGTTATGCTGCTATTGGCTTAGACTGCTGGAGGACAGACTTACCAATTTTCTTCACTCTGCTACTTCCTTTTTCTCCTACTACTCTCCAGTTGTATTACACTACATTCTGTTATTTCGACTGTTAACTTTGTGTTCTCTCAGTTTTTTTCTCTCCATAGAAGATATACCTGGTCTGGTATCCTGCTTGGCTGCAATGCCCTGTTGGACGGGGGGCATCGACTGGGATGATCCTCCCAGTAACTGAACATCCACTGTGTCCTGTTATCAACTTTTTACTTTCTGTAACATAGAAAGTTCTCTTATATCAGATCTTCTGTTCCTTCTGTGTCTCTGCTCTGTCTTCTCAAACCCCCAGACGGCCGTGGCAGATGGCCGCTCCTACTGAGCCTGGTTCTGTTGGAGGTTTCTTCCTGTTAAAGGGGAGTTTTTCCTCTCCACCGTCGCTACATGCTTGCTCACTATGAGAGATTGCTGAAGGATTGCTGTGGTTGGAAAGTCTGCATCAACGGGCCCCAACTTCACGCAATGACTGACTCAATCTGCTGGGATTCCTTAAATAGGAAACTTTTTAACTGATTGGAATGTTTGTATAAATGTATTGAAATGACTTCTTGTTAAGTGCCTTGAGATGACATCTGTTGTGAATTGGCGCTATATAAATAAACTGAATTGAATTGAATTGAAACACTCTTTCTAAACTGAAAGCAAATTCTGAGAAAAAAATACAAGCTTTGTCCTTGAGGTTCATTTTAAACATTGTTAAAGCAGGTTGAATCCTAATGTAAATCGAAACCTGGACGGCTGCATCGAGGGCTATCCCTCCACATATATGTAACGCCTGCTCTAATGTGACACCTCGCTGACATTAGCACACAGTAAGCATAACATGAAGTTTTAGATTTGCAATGTTACAAGATTAATAATTTGTAAGGTAGAGAGATTAAGGAATTAGCATTCCTTAATCTAACATTCATTTTTCTTAATTCATTCATTCTTAAGACATTCTTTTTTCTTAAAAGGAAAATGATGCAGCCATCTGTATTTTTCTGTTTTTCTCAATAGTTTTGCAGTGGAGGTCTATGGTATTGTGTTGTATTATGCTTGGCAGAGCCGAGGACAAAGAGGTCTGGATGTTTCCTTCTCCGTATCACAGAACTTGTGTGTATTTGTTTTGACAGAGTTTGGCCTGAGTGACTCTGACACACTAATGAGCTGCTCGATTCCCGAGGAACATGATGAGAAAACATTTTCAGGCACAGACATTCACACACAGCATTGCTTAGAAAACTTGACTCTTGCTCATCTGGGATGAGCAAATGAGCAGTGTAAAAACATACAAAAGAGCATAGGACAGCCAACACATACTTACAAGCCTACAAGGAGAAATCCAGATGGAGAGAAGAGACTCTTTTCTATAATAAAAATAAACATTTCTATGAATAAACCAAAAAAGAACAAAAATGACCACTAAGACAATGTTGACAAAGGACGAACCTTTTCACATTTTTTCACTAATGTGTTTAATGTGAATTTTATGTCATAGACCAACAGAGTAATGAATAACTGTGAAATGAAAAGAAAATAATTCATGGTTTTCAAATGTTCTTCCTATAAAAATATAAAAAGTGTGGTGAACATTTGTATTCAGTCCCCCTGAGTTAATACTCTGTAGTACGACCTTTCATTGCAGTTACGTACAATTGCAAGTATGGGAGAGCCAAGTACAGGAGTAATGGGTTCGTCTCTACCTGCTTTACACATGAAGAATATTATTTTTTCCCATAGTTTTTGCAAAACAGCTTAAAATCATCTTTGTTTTGTAGTTCAGATTCTTACGTGGGTTTAGGTCTGAACCTAGATGCTTTTACAAGGCACTGTAGGTTCAAAGATTAATCAGTGTGAGCTTGTGTTTCAGCACTGCGTGTGCTGGTGGGCTCTACATATTCACTTCACTACCTGTAAAAGTCGTTCAAACCTCTTGACGTACATTTAAAATGCTATATGTGGCTCAAATAAAACAGTTAAATATCCTGACTGCTGGTGAAGAGTTCTGCTCTGAAGCCGTTTGACTTATTCATGTTCCTCAACATGTATTACTGTGCTGCACAAGTAAGTGTGTGTTGGTGCACGTATTGAACAAAATGAATTTTGTTGTGCGGATTGTTAGCCGTTTCTGACAGGGTTTTTTTAAGCAGCTGACTTAAATGTCATCGTTTCCCCTGTGATCTCTGCTCAGTGAAGGACTCGCCCACTGTGTAACAATGCTCCATTGTTTTTGAAAGGAACATGGACTGAGAAACAGAGTTCACGGCCAGGGCACTTTAATTTGTCACATGAGTTTGTATCAAAGTTAAAGTTTTATAGTTGGTCCTGTCACCTCCTATTCCGACTTTTATCCTGGAAGTAGACTGCGTTTGATTGTACCGAGACGTTTCTGGTACAGACAGCCTGTTACTTCGGTGACATTGAAATGAAAGAATAAAGACTGAAAACAAAAGGCCTTTTATCTGAACTGACCCTTTCTTGACTTAAAAAGTCACACAGTCTGAGGATACAGACAGAGTTCATTAAGTCAGTTTGACCAACTGGTGAGCGAAATCAAAAACGGAACCCCCATCACCATTTTATTAACTTTTTTCACTCCTGCAGTCAGGACAAAAGATGTGGGCAAAGATTTATTTTGCCAGGCCCTGTTCAGCATAAAAATTAAATGTTGGTATTTACTAATGAGGGGCATTGGGAAGTTAGTGCCTGACAGGCGTGGACACATTGGATTTTGCACCTGGCCCTGTTGTAGATGTGTTCATTGGTGTTTCCCTTTCTGACCCTTTCATCGTGCACTGATTTGTTGAGCTCTGTGCTACATAATTCACTGCAGAGTGCACCATAAGTTACAGCTTTGAAATTAAAAACCCTGTCAAGGTTTTGCAGCTGTGTTAGCTGTGACATACAGGCTTTCGGAATCAGAAGGAGTATTTTGCAAAAGTGTTGCATGTAAATTTATTTGGAATATCAGAATACAGTGCTTTAGCCAATAGCCATGTAATTCAAAACTTGAACGTGAAATTAAAAATATATAAACCACAGCTCCTCAGTGCTTTGTGTTTTGTTCGCTCTTTTATTAACAAGTTAAAGCTTTTGTTGCCAGTATACCATCATCCTAATTTTCTGAGTATTTCACTTAAGTGTAGACATGTGTAACTTAAGGAGGCACTGACACATCATCGGGTTTAAATACAGTTCAGGTCAAATTTATTATCAACAAGAATATCATATTAATAATGCATAGGTACAGATCCTTTCCATGGTAGAAACAGCACACAACATACTTCTTCAAGGAATTTTAAAAGCCAGAACTGGGTAGAAGTTTGAATTTAACCCATAGGCTTCCATTCCATAGTTTCAAACTTATACATAAAGACTCAAATGTATACATACAGCCCTTTTCTACATAGATCTATGTTCAAAAGTCTGTTGCAACCTTGTATATACAGTCAATGGTTGCAACTCAATGAACAAGAAGCTTCTGGTATTTGTCTGACTGGTTAATTGACTATTCCACTTGGCAGAAATGGTAGAGCTCAATCATTTGGTTTCTTCCTATTATTTGTTTTTTTCTTATCTATAGTCTATAAATGTTCACCAGGGTTGAGATTGATGCTATTTGATAGGCTTAATGATGCCTTTTTTTAATCCATTCCAAAAGTAGTTAGGTCAAGTTTGTCTGTAGGCTATAGCACATTTTAGCAACAAGGCAGTTCAAAGTGCTTTACAGGATAAAAACTAGTAGTAGTTTTATTGTTTGTTTGGGATCATTGCCTTGTTTGAAATCCCACTTGGAGCCAAGTTTCAATCAACTGACTTAAAGGTCCTATATCATGCAAAATCAACTTTTTGGAGCTTTCAACCATGTTGTAATGCAATTTTCATATAAAACGACCCCCCGCCAGAGTGTTTTTTTTGCTTAATTCACACATTTCTCAGTAATCCTCCTGATCCTGCACTCTGAGCAGCTGCACCGCCCTCTCCTGAAAACGACTGACTCATGACATAGTGATGTGTTTTACGTAACTGTGTCAAATCAGGAAGTGCCCGACATGTCCCCGCCGCCCCTGCAGATTAAACATACACGCCCCGTTTTTCACAGGTGCGAGCTGCGAGAGTCCGAAGCAAGACAGTAAGCGCCACCGTTTTTATAGTATTTTACTTTCTAAAATGGCTCGGCGAAACTGCACATTTGGCTGCGAGGCCGGGGCTCAAGGCTACGTCATGAAATGGGTGGCACTCACATGGGGGAGGCGGGATTTTAGTGAAACCGAACGTCTTACTTCCAGGTCGAAAAATAACTCCAGTATATACTTATATTTCAGGAAAAAATAATACTATATAATGCCAACGGTAACATTTTATCATATATATGCCTATCCCAGAAGTTGAAAGCTGTAACATAACATGATATAGGACCTTTAACTGTCAGAGGAAATAAAAGTGGTTGCTTTAACAATCGAGAAATCACCATAGTGTTGCTGTTGCCAAGCTTTTAATGCTGAAACATCACAGTCCACAAAGACTGAAAAACAGTCAGTTTAAAGAAAGAAGCATTGCCCTTTCTACAAACTATCAAACACTTCTGTAATTTGCAGCTGCCCATGTGGATGAGCTAAATGCCTTCTGGAGAAAAACTTAATAAGGGGTCAGATATCTGGTCTCTGTTGTTCCAGAAGAGTGTCAATGGCTACAATAGGAGTGTTGATTCTCAACCTACAAACCAAATATTAGTGTGAGTGTATTTGGTATGTGAAACTAGGAGTATGAGTTAATTAGCGTTGACTCAATAAAACTATTTTATGACCTGGGACGAACGGTGTTTCCTACATTTTTTTAACAAAACATGTAATCAGCTTTATACTCTTTTGGCCCGTGTTGTAACAAGAAAAAAGCTTTAAACTACCAGCTGTTATGGTCTGGTTTGTTACGGCTCTGTGGTAATTTGAGACGTTTCTGGTGGGCTGCTTTTGTCATTTCTGAAAAAAAGGTGGTTGTTGACCTGCTCAGTTTTAGGATCTCACCCTTAAACGTTAATTTTTTCCCACCAGTGAATTCTCCTCCTGCGCATTTTTAAAGGTCAGATTGAAAGTATCCAGTAAAACAGGTCTTGAATTCTTTGATTTCAAAAGTGTAAATTCTGTATTTTCTTAAAGCCACTTTATATGATGAATAAAATAAAAAATTTCAATATAATATTTACTGTTGATTAAATAAAAAATGTAACCATCCTGCTTGTTTAGTCTAAAATTTGGCAGCGACAATTGAAAATAACAAAGTAACAGTGAAAATCACAACTGTCAAAATTTTTTACTGTTGATAAAGTTCAAAATTTAACAGCAGATTTTATTTGATAGCAGCGTTTTCATTTATTACCCAACTGGCTGTTCTGCATCCACATCTCCAGGATTAATCTGCACTGGGAACTGAGTGGGAAACTTGTCTGAACTCTGGCAGCTATACTAATCTTAAATTTCCTCTTATCTCAGACAGCTCCTTCGTTCTCAGACAGGCAAGAGTTCGATGAAAGGACGAATAAATGTGAAAAACTGTGTGAAACTGCAAAAAATCCCAGTTGGACTAATCTGAACAATCAGACAAAGATGGAGAATCTGGCCTCCCCCGCAATAAAATTACAGTAACCTCCTATTAAAGTTTGGGTTTGTCTGCTTTGTGGCTGTACCTGATGAACTTTGGTCAAACAAGATAATCAGTTTCAGGCGGTGCAATGGGGCTGACTGTGTTTGTAGAATGGAAGTAAAAAGATTTTCCGCTTGGAAGAACTGGTGAAGAATATATGATTCAGTTAATATTTCAACTCTGTAATCTGAATCACATGAAGTAAGTCTATACTTCTCATGCATTTTCAGAGCTGTGATAAATATGAGCCTGATAGAGTCCTCCTCAGGGCCCACCTGCTGGACTTAATTTACACACTTGTAACTGTGCCTTTTCTTCCCCAGCACGTGTTCACCATGAACCCACTGAATGTGGAAAGTGGACGAGGAAAGGTTCCACATGACCCCAGCTTTCCATTTACGAGCACCTTTAGCGGTATGTCACAGTTCATTTTTCCATATCTGTTTACCAGTTCATTATTTTGTTTATGGAACTAATGTAGGAATATGTCCAATTTATTATTTTCAACTGATACTTTACCGGTATTTGCAAACCATGTAAATACAGTAATACACCTCTTTTACCCTCTTCTGTTCTCTGTTTGCTTGTGGTACAGAAACTGCCAAAAAAGAAAAAACAGATTACAATTGGAAAGGTCCCTTTTTGCTGCCTTTGATTTGTCTAAGAAGTAAAAACTGACATTTGGAAACAACATATTTGTTGCTATTTGTTAAAACACCAAAGGACTAGGCCCGCAAATAGTGGTTCCAAAGTATAATATCTGACTCAGGTTTATTGAGATGGAAACTGTTGAATGCTTTACCAGTTCATTCTCATCAAGAACTACTTCTATGTCCAGTCCACACCACTCTAATGTAATGTGACCTATAGATTATGATATAATTAGCAGTTAGCATATTGACTTCATGTAACATTTACAATCTGGGCTTGACCGAGATGATTTCCCCCGTTTAATTCACTTCTGTTCTCTTTGCTCATGTTAACTGTTTGGTTTCGTTGCTATCGCTCAAAATCTGTTTTCATCTGCATATTTTCATGCTTTATTTGTTGGAAAGGGAAATTGTTTTAAATTTTAGAATGTAGGCATGAGACTTTATTTGATATATTTTCACATTTAAAGTGAAGCAGATGGTGCTATAGCTTAGGGTAAGGTGAGTGGACAGGCAAATATTGTGAATAACAGGTCCTCACGAAGACATAAATATTTGTACATAGCACCCAGAACTACAAGCAGAAACACCCGGGCATGCACAAAAACACAGCTGTCATCCAGCTTTTACCTAAGATGAATGTTATGAGTCTTTTCTACATAAAGAAGCTGGTTTTTCCTACAATATTCTCATTTTAAAGAGTGTGAAATCCCAGTTAGAGCAAAGTTAGAATAATGTCAAGAAGAAATGCACTCTGTAACTTCTTCGTGTAAAAACTATGATGACAAGTTCAAAAGTCTCAAAAGGTTAATGCTTCTCACAAATTCTATGCGTTTAATACATTCATACACAGCACTGCAACTGCTACAAGTTCATTCAAACAGTTGATTCCTGCCGTTCTGCAATACCGCTAGGTTTTGCATATGCTACAGCCGTATTGCATATTGAACTCAGCATGACTCTGCACTGCCATTTTTCGACTTCAGTGGGCCTTCTATTACAAGTTCCTGACTTGGAAACCCAGAAAATTCAACTTCCAAATGCAAGTCAAATGCACCATTATGTCCTGAATGTGCAATATCTTTAAACTTTCAATCAGAAGATCGGTCCCTGTACCTCTATGGAATGAGAATCATTGTATGTTAACAAGACAAAAGCTTATTAAAAGCAACTGAAGAAACATTTCTTGGCTTTTACATTTACAAAAATGCACACATCTTGGACCTGTCCTCTCTAGAGTAAACAATTCTGGGTGTTTCTCTTGAAATGTCATTAAGAATTTATTGCACCTTGTGCAGGAATACTGATTTATGCAAGTGACAGATGATCCTGGGATCTTTTAGGGTGGAGGTCTGCATTGTGTGTCTGTGTGTGTGCATCTGTGTGCGCATACATCTGCACAGCTGGGTGATTCCAGCATCAGAAATCTTCCAGCAGAGCTTTGAGTTTGGCAGGAAAACTTTAAAACCACAGCCAAATATTTAGCAGTTTGGACCCCAGCTGTCATCTACATGGGTCACATGGGCACACAAATGTTCAAGCTCACTGCAGAAATGGTGAGAGATTTAGGGAGGTCCATACAGGCAGAAACATTTGATCATTCGAACTGTAAATCCAGGGAGAAAACAGTCATGTATTTAAGGTGTGTTCGGTTTACACATTGGAAGCCTAAAAAGCTGACGCAGTGGATTTTGAAAGTTGTGTTTGATGAAACATTCATGTTTTTTTCTCTCCGACAGTTAATTTCTTTTAGATTTTCAACATCAGCGATCAGTGCCATGAATAACTAAAATTTCTTGCATTGTTTCATAAGGCGATTCTTTCAGCTGTTTATCTTTGTCAAATCCAGTTCAAC
Source organism: Valencia hispanica (assembly GCA_963556495.2). Taxonomy (NCBI): domain Eukaryota; kingdom Metazoa; phylum Chordata; class Actinopteri; order Cyprinodontiformes; family Valenciidae; genus Valencia; species Valencia hispanica. The sequence goes on along the minus strand of OY747709.1, from coordinate 20,248,745 downwards.
ATATGATAAGAATGAGCATAAGACAGACTCCTAATGAAACTATTAAAATGTATTGAGGACATCTGTTATCAGCTGATACATTTCTTGATCTTTTCTCAAAAAACACAATGCTAAATTCTCAGTTAGCCAACACTAATTTGTGTATTTTTTTCCTGATTATTTTTTCTTTTGAATTAACTTCATAGCACAAAATGATGTGAAGACGTATTTATCTCTCCAATTTTAAGAAGCATGGGTGTGTGCTTCTGATAGTGTTAGTACTGCCAAAGAAAGTAATTGTTTTCTTTTTTTTCCCCTTACAATGTTTTACAAAAGTAATCTGTAGGACAGATTCAGTTTCAGCAGTAAAAAAATTAAAAGCAGCTGAGATTTCAGAACAACTATGGTTCTTGAGAAAAACTCTCAGTGATGACAATTCATTATCTAACCAGTAAATATTTTTTCTAAGCTTTTTTTAAGTCAGTTTAGGCAGATGATTTGCCTAATGAAAGATAATTATACAATGTGTTCATGTAACCAATAGGTCAGAGGCGGAGTTGTACACAGAGTTGCTTAAGTAATTGCTCTCATATTTTGAGTCAATTGTGTTCAGGCTTGTGGCTCAAAATACTCACGTTCTTTCCATGCCAGAAATCAAGAAATTTGAAAAAGGATGTGAAAGAAAGAACAAGCTAAAACAAAGACACAACTTAAAGTTGTTGAAGAGCAATGATACTGAGTGTGCCAAACTCAGAACAATGTCTACTCAAGATATCAGTACTATCACCAAATTCTCCTGTTCACATTTTTTGTTCATAAAATTATGATTTATGTGTAAATGAATTAATAGTAGTTTAGAGACCTAACAAACCGGCAATCTGTGAAGAGAGTTAGAATTGCTCTGTCGTGAATCCAGTGTGCCTTTAATAAACCACAGTAGAAAATGAGAGCTTAACCCAAAAATCTGTAATTGGAAACACAAAAACTTCACTTATCCTTGATATTTTCTGCTACTATTCTGACCAGCATTGTCACTCCAATGCGCAAAGGTCTGCTACTGCAGGTTTCTTTCAGCATCTGTCACCTCAATGGCATACTTTATATTAGGAAGCCATACACTGATAATGCAAAATATTTTTCCCCACATTATCCATGAGGCTTTAATTACATTGTAGTCATGTAGCTGACATAATCATGGGGGGGGAAGTATTTCTAAAAGGAACAGTTTTTGATTGAGTAGAAACCTTTCCCCTCTACCAGCGTTTCCTTTTAAGCAGCTCATCCATGTTTACTTGATGTTCAATTCTCACTTGAAGGAGTGATGTTGTTCTTTGTAGGTGAAAGCTCTTCATTACTAAGGAATTATCTTTTGCATCAGAGATGTTTAGATTTCAGTGCCAGAGCAGTCAACATGTTCTGGTTGGCTGCACAATGTTTCCAATGTCCCCACAATGTTCCTGTCATCCATGATTTGGTTTATAATATCAAACTACTTTTGTTTGGTTTTCAGATGCAAAGAAATTAAATTGCCTGTTTAAATGTTTGTATTTCTCTCTTCACCTGCTGCCTACAGGTGGAGAGTTATACACAGGACTGACAGCAGATTTTCTGGGAAGAGACTCTGTGATCTTCAGGAGCATGGGAGGTCGCACCACCATGAGAACAGAGACTGACCAGAAACTTCTTCACGGTAAACATGTCGTTGAAAGCTTGTAAAGACATTTTGATGTAGGAATCAAACAATGGAAATACTTCATCGATGCTGAAAATAGCTAATTTTTAGTCTTCTTTACATAGTTTCAGTATACACACAAGTGAGATAATATTTGTATCTTTATTTTTATAGTAGAGACAAAACAAGCCTACATCCCTAAGCAGGAAAACTGAATTTTAGAAAGCCAAAAATATTTTAAAATGAGTTATCTCCTTTAGGCTGTGACTTTTTTCAACTTCCCATTTACTCCTTTCAGACCCTCGGTTCATCGCTGCCCACCTTATCCCAGATAATGATGACAGGGATGATGATAAAGTGTATTTTTTCTTCACTGAGAAGGCCTCTGAGGGAGGGGACAAGGAGGAGGTCATCCATACACGAGTTGGACGAGTGTGTGTGGTAAGATATCATAATCGCTTCTTATTTTTGAGAGTGTAAATGATCATGTTTCCAGCTTCCAGCATTAGTGGAGCTTTGCTATAGGTTCACTGTCTCTTCCAGCCGTTGTTGGATAAAACTCCTTGGGGGATTTACCAATGAAAACCTCAACAGAGCTACAAGGAGCCAGTGATTAGATTTAAGAACCCAATCACACAATTTACTTCACAAATAATGTTACAGGACAGGGGATAATGTGTTTAATATTTAAGCCTTTTTATTATGACACTTGAAAACCTTTGTGTTGAAAGGACAAATTTATTCTAAAGTATTTACATTTCCCTAAAGGAGTGTGAAGGTGTCATTATATTCAGAATAAGATAAATGTTTTCTTCTCCCAAACTACATGCAGCTGTCACATTTCCCAACCAGAGATTCCAGTTGCGTTCCAAGTCCTGCAACATTCCTTCACGCATTGATTTGTCTTAGAAAACCATATGGGCCGTGAGAAGCCAACATAAAAAGAGTATACATATAGTCATGTTTGAATGCACTTAATGCACACAGCTGCAGGGCTGAAGAGTGGTATATTGTGCCAGGATACTTAAAATCTTCCTAAAAGGTCTGGATAGGGATGGAAAAAGAAAATAGAGTGGAAAAATTGATAATTTGGTGTTTTCATGGCCGTATTCCCCATTTAATTCTTTATAAATGTCCTTCCTTCCTTCCTTCCTTCCTTCCTTCCTTCCTTCCTTCCTTCCTTCCTTCCTTCCTTCCTTCCTTCCTTCCTTCCTTCCTTCCTTCCTTCCTTCCTTCCTTCCTTCCTTCCTTCGTATTGAAACTCTGACCGTATTGTGAACATTTGTATCACATAATGGACAAAAAATGTATCGTTTCTCATTTCAGTCTAGATAATTATAGCATTTGGGCACAAAGAATGCGATGTGGCCCTGATTGCAGTAAAATGGTCTTGCCATTCTGTTTTACATTCATGCTCATTTAATTGTTTGTTTTTGAATCGTTTTCCCTCCACCCTAGCACAACCATAGCGTTTTACTCTGACTTTCTCAAAAATGTCATTCATCACTCTGTGCACATGATATTGATCAGTATCTCCATCTTTAAAATTGGGGCTATGAAAGCCTCTATAAGGAACCCTAAAATAATAGATGGAGTCTGGATCTGCCATTCTTTAATTAAAGGCCAGTGTGCCGGAGAAAAGAGCTGAAAGCATGAGTGATGTCTGTTTGGAAATAAATGCCCAGCTTTGTTTATTTGGTTGTTTGTCTGCACTTTCCATCAGAATGATGTTGGAGGACAAAGAGTTCTAGTCAATAAGTGGAGCACGTTCATAAAAGCCAGGCTGGTCTGTTCTGTGCCTGGACCTCACGGCATTGACACACACTTCAACCAGCTTGGTGAGATAAGCACACACATGTAATAGGCACAAAAGGTTTCATTGGAACATTTTTTCTCTGCTTGCTTAACTAACTAAATATTTAGTGGTAATACTTCATCAAACATTACACACATATTTGTTTTAATTTGAAACAGAGGATGTTTTCCTGCTGCGGACCAAGGATGAAAGAAACCCGGACATCTATGCAATTTTCAGCACTATTAGGTAAACACATCTGCAGCAAAACCTGTTTTATCATCAACTGAATGTTATAAGTTACCTCAAAAAGTATTTATGAAAACTAAGTAATGTTTTATCCTGATTCTGTGGTAATTTATACTTTGAAGTCAGTGGTGTCCAAAGTCAGCCCTCAAGTGCCGGTGTCCTGCACGTCTTAGATGTTACCCTAATTCAGCACAGCTGAATGAAATGAACGGCTCGTCAGCGGGCCTCTGCAGAGCTAGGTGACATACTGGGGTTGTAGTTCAGCCATTTGAATCAGCTGTGTTGGAGCATGGAAACATCTAAAATCTGCATGTCACCAGCCTTTGAGGACTAGAGCCGGACAACCCTGCTCTAGGTGTTTCAGTTTAAGAGTAAATGACTCCTTCGAGTCTAAGTTGTAGATTACCTAAAACATGTTAAATAAATATAACTGTAGTCATTTGAGTTCAGCTGTTTTAATCGTTTGATTTCTTATAAAATTATGTTAGATTATTGTTTTCCATATATCTGCTGGCTTATCATCCTACCTTTATAAACTGATGTAGAATTGTACTTAGGGGCTGTTTACACAACAACGTTGCCGTTTTTGTTTGAATACGCGGGTGAAAACGCACTGCGTTTACACGACAGGGTGCGTGATGTAAAAACGATGTAGTACATATACCCAGCCTTTAGATGGCAGTGTGCACCGTGCATGCAGTCTTCCAAGGTTTCCCCCTCACAACCCGGAAAAGAAACATTTCATGTTAACTAACAATGGTGGTCTCTGCGCCTACAATTGTGGTTGTAGATGCCTTACAGAGACCAAATAACGGCAGAAGCTGCATCAGCATATCTGGATCCGCCATTGTTGTTGTTTTTCTGTAGAAAGCGGAGTGCGCAAGTCCAACATGGCCATAGGCGGCTGGCAGTCACGTCATCGTTTTCAAAAGTCTCTGGCTTGCGTTTACATGACAACGATTCACCCAGCGTTTTCAGAACTCGCCACTCTGGAAGCCGTTTTCGAAAGGCTGCGTTTTTGCCGCCCCCCCATTTTCCCGTTGTCGTGTAAACGAGAGGCCGAATCGCAGGGAAAAACCTCAGTTTTGCTGAAAAACGTTGTCGTGTAAACAGCCCCTAAGAGTGTAACCACAAAGTATGATACAAATCACCTATGTAATTCTTATCTTTTCTCTACAGTAATGTTTTCCAGGGTTATGCTGTATGTGTTTACCGTATGGCTGACATCAGAGAAGCTTTCAATGGACCCTTTGCTCATAAAGAGGGCCCTAACTATCAGTGGGGTGCCTATGAAGGCAGGATGCCTTATCCAAGACCAGGAGTTGTAAGTGATAGATTAACAGCTATATATCCTATCCGATATCCTGTTATAGCCCTAAACTAAAACAGAACTATACACCGGTTGACATGTTTAAAGTTAACTGTGTTTTGCAACATTAGAGTGCAGTATATCTCATTATATGCTGATGACAAAGAGTTTCACATTTACTTAGCTAATCTCAGTAATCTAAACATCCATCAATTAATGTTTGTAAACTGCATTTACAAAGATGGGGATTTACATAAGTGAAAAACTGGTCAGTGCAATCAATATAAACACTCTGATGTTTTGATTGATAATCAAGAGGAAAGTTGGAACTCATATTAAAGCAAAGAAGTGGTCCAACAAACTGAAAGCAACATAATGCCCATAAATCTAAATTAAAAGTTTGTTTAAGCCACTCCAAGTTTCAAGTTCAAAAGTTTGTTTGCAGATGGAAAATTGATACTATTGGAAATGTATTGCTGCATAATGATGTATTAGGTTTTATACAGCAAGATTTTTCTGTGGTTTTCCAATTCAGTAAACAATTTTATGACATTACTGTGGCTGCCTAATTAGTTTCAAGTGCAAGACAGATTCAGCTGTAAGTTTTCACAATATGTAGATGCAAAATTTAAGAAAGCTGAACAGGCTTTACTGTGTGGTCTTGGAAAGTCTTAAGTTTGATTTTGTCATTTTCTATCTGGCTAATTATGTGAAAAAGAAAATTAAGTATAGAAATATCTTTGAGCTTCCAAAGTTTTCGTCCTAGTTTCATTACACAAAAATGTACAATCTGAATTTCTGCAATTAAAAAGGAAATTTAACAGTGATTCAAATTCAACTTTTATTCTTTATCTTTTATCTGCTACATCACAACTTACATTGTTGTCCAAGTCAATGACTGTTTAGTTTTTTAGCTACTGACAGAATGTTCAGGGCTGCACAGTGGCGCAGTTGGTAGCACTGTTTCCTTGCAGCAAGAAGGCCCAGATTCAAATCCCTGTCTTTCTGCATGGAGTTTGCATGCTCTCCCTGTGCATGCGTGGGTTCTCTCCGGGTACTCCGGGTTCCTCCCACAGCCCAAAAACGTGATAGTTAGGTGAATGGGTTTCTCTAAATTGCCCTTAGGTATGAATGTGTGCGGGCATGGTTGTTTGGCCTGGATCTCTCTGTGTTGCCCTGTGATGGACTGGCGACCTGTCCAGGGTGTACCCTGCTTCTCACCCCATGACTGCTGGAGATAGGCACTAGCCTCCCCGCAACCCTGCATAGGATGGACGGCACTGGCGGCTGGCCAATAGAAGGCGATAGGGCGCCGCCCCCCCCAGTGTTTCCCATGTGTTTTTATTATTATTATTTTTTTGAACAATAATCACATATTCTAAGTTAATTGTCTGTTTAAATTTGTAACAAAGTATCATATATAAAAAAAATATATATCATTTTCGGAGAAAAAGCTCCCGCTGCTGAGTGGCTGGGGCGACAGAAAGAGCGCCCCAAGCAGTGCAGCAGCCAGCCAATTACTGACAAGAAATTCGCACATGGCAACAGGAATTTATCCAATCAGCGTCATTGACGCTTGAAGGGCGATAGAGAAATCGTCCCAAGGCTGGTGTGAGGATGGACTAGATATCTGGTAGTGACATTGGCAGTGTGATTTCTCTGCCACAAGGGGGCGCTGCTGTAAGAGTTAACAGCTTTGTGTGTAAAATTTTTGTGTAAACCTAATAAGTTATTTGTTTCCAGTTTGGTTCTAAACTTGTTTGTGCAATATTTTATTTATGTTTAGAATAAGAATGCCTCAAGTTGTTAATATTGGCATTAAAATAATCAGTATTTCTTCATAGTACTGGTATCCAGCCGTTTATGTTCAATTGTTTTGTGATGATTATTTAAAATGACTTGATAAGCTATATGCACAGCTCCACTAGGCTACTTCCTGAACTAAGTACAGCCCTTGATTTAAAAAAAGAAAAAAAAGCACAGCCCCACCAAGAATATTTTTCACCAGCCGCCACTGATAATGGATGGATGAATGGACAGAATGTTAACAGATAAATACACACTCAGAAATGAAAAAAAATTCACAACATTTGGCCTCTATACCCTCTTAGATCTGGGTTTTACTCAATCTTTCATTCTTAAACTAGAACGCATTAAAGCATTGACTCTCAAAAATATGCACTCAAGGTTTTCCAAGTGGATTTTAAAAGCAAAGCTAAACTGGTTCGTGTACAAAAAAGAACAAAACGTGAAAGAGCCTTCTAACACACTGCTGAATTGGAAGCATTGTGTTGCACTATTTGTGTTGTATCACAAAATGTTTCTTAAACCAACTCCTGTAATGGTAAACTGCTTGAATCCTGCCTATTCAAATAGCTGCTTTAAGTTTCACCACATACATTGGAGTATCCATATAACAGAGTTGTACAAAGTTCTACAAAGCTTTTTGTCAGTTCTTTGTAAGTAGCCTAAAACTCTAGGAATGGTTTATTAGGTTTACAGAATGTAGAAAAACTATGGAAGAAAAATATTATGGGATGGAAAGAGGTATAAAAACATTATAGATGAGGTGTGGAAATGTTCCATATCAGTAAAGTAAACTACTGTAAGTGGAAGTGCAGCTGTTGTATGGCACAGACCCCCTCTTCTGGTTTACATCCTGACTCTGAGTGGAGCTCTCAACCACATCGCTGTAACTCAGCCTCATTAAACACACAAACACACTCATGTACACAGGGCATGCATACATAAAATGATGTCGCATGTGCTACTCTGCTTCATTACCAGAGTGAATGAGTGAGCATGGAGGAAGAAGAGGAATAATGTGAGAACAGAGTGGACACCTCTGTGGTTTCCCCCCGCTGACTCTCTGATTAACAGGAATGTCTTGGCCTCAAACTGACAGGAAAAGAGTGAAGGAAGATTTTGAAAGAAAAAAAAACAATAAGTCAGAATGGTGAGGAGGTGCAGAAGGTTAGAAACAGATTGGTTGCTACTTGTCCAAAGTTTGACATCCCATCTGGATTTTTCTCTGTAGCTAAAATGTTTATTTTTCTTACCTTTTAAATCAATCTAAAAATCTAAACTTAGAGAACAATTAGGTATGTCTGCCTCAATTACTATGGTCACTTCATACTGTGTAACTCTTCATTATCTCTCAAGGTTTATGAAAAGTAGAATATACATTTTATACTCCTTAAAGCTGTAATTACAGTGAAGTTACATGCTTTTTTTCCTCCTGAGATATTTACTTTGGCTTTCCAGGTTATTTCACATTATTTAAGTTTGTGTCAGAGGTCATCCTTTAGTTGACAAAATGCTGGGATAGATTTTATTGCAAACTTGCCAGAGCTTTAGATTTAGAAATGTATTATAATATAAACAGTCATCTGATTCCCTTTAAGTCCTTCATTTGACACGTACATATTATAGTGACCTGAATCTACATAGAGCTGTTAGGTTTGATGGGGTATTCTGTGGGCCTGTAAATTGATTTTTTTGACATAAAAACCTCATTTAGGTTTTTTTTAAATCAACTGTACTGTTGTAGGTTTGAAAATACACAATTAAAAATAATGGGTGCAATTTGTCTTTTTTTTAAAGTCAGATCAGCACCAAAAATTATTTACCAATTTTTTTTTCTTTCTGACGAGCCAAAACCACTGCGCCTGCCTGGTGACCTGTACTCAAAGCAGCTTACATTGATCCTTTTGAACCTGTTATTTTTAGAAGTGTTTACTACGCCGGACAGCATTAATTGGTCCTTTCTTGGTTCAAATTAACCCGATGCATGTTAAAACTACCACGTGGCTCAAAGGGACATGTTAAAGGGACACGCTGCAGCACTCTTGATGTCCTTTTACATTGAGAACATTTCCCTACAAGAAGGGCTTTGAGAGTTTGTGTCATGGTGAGACACCTCATCTGTGCTGTAAAATCATTTTTATTTGAAATTGATCAAAAGAGTCACCATAGTTACACTTATGCCAATGAATCAACTAATTTGAGTAAATGCCCAACCTGAATAAAATAGCAGATAACATCCAAAAGCATCATCCTTCTGGAGAGGTAAGCACTCCTCTAAAGAATGACACTTTGGGTTTTTTAGAAAAGACAAATGAGGCATCACTCCTGATTATTTTGTCACCTGCAGAAGGAATACAGCCAGCATGACATTATTCTTACCCTTTATTCCAGACATAAGCAAACCAGTTGTCTAGAAGATTAATGTAAATGTAGCCTTGCATGACAAAGGCTTTGGCTTCTCTCATAAGATATCCAGATCTATATTATGAACAAACTTAAAGCTGAAATAGCTCCTTTATTTGGACCGTTTTCAGCCTTCTTGATTATTTTAGTGATATAGTATCTCTGCCAAAGACTTCTTCGTTAAATTTTTTATTCCTACAGTGGCATAAGCTGGAGCTTCTACAAAGCTCTAGATGCCATAATAGTGGTCATGAACTTTTATCCAGTTCTTAAGTTAAATAAAACTCCTAATGAGGGTTCTTTGAGTAGAATTTAAGACCATAATTAGGGTGCAGTTTGTTTGGAAAACACACCTATAGTGTGGCGTAAATCTGTGGGAATTTGGAATTAGAGTAGAAAGTGGTAATCTCTTCCATCTGTTGGTTTTGCTTTAACATGCCCCTTTTTCTCACTTGCAGCATGCTTTAAGTTAGTCAATCAACGCTGAACAACACAAACACTTCTCTTTTTGTTCATCATGTGTTTCACCCTATTTCTGTCCTGCCAGTGCCCCAGTAAAATCACCAACCAGCCCGGGAAAGAGTTTGGCAGCACAAAGGACTTCCCTGACTCAGTGCTGCAGTTTGCCCGCAGCCACCCCCTGATGTGGCGACCGGTGCTACCAGCCCTTCGCCAGCCTGTGCTTGTGAAGGCCAACATTCCTTACAAGCTGAAACAAATTGTGGTTGACAGAGTTGAGGCAGAGGATGGGCAGTATGATGTCATGTTCATTGGTACAGGTAGGCACATGTGATCAAATGCGTTTTCAAAATACAGAACTTGTATACGGTGTGACATGTTTTTTTTTCAGAAATCAGAGCTGTGTTTTGAGTCAGTAAAAAACTTAATTCTGGTTCAAGTTTAAAATATTTAACTTTGCAGGTTTTACATGCAGCACACAGGGTCAGACACTATCAGTGATAAAATGCATTTGAATTTTGCAAAAAAAAATGACTACAGTTACTCATGCTAAATTCAGAAATTTTGCTCAGATCTGACGTATTTGCATGATTGTTAACGTTATAATTTAAATGTGATGCTGTCAGATTTCAGTCTGAACAGTCAATGGGCCTGAGTTGACAATAATGAGGTCTGAGTTGAAGTGTGAAAAAACACACACAGCATGCTTTGTTTATGGAAGTAAATATGGATGCTAAACCGCCAAAGTGGCTTAATCAATTCAAAAGTTGCCACGTGGAGTCGACAAAAATTATTACTAAGTCCAACAAGGGTAACTTGTTGGGAAAGACCATCTCTGTCCTAAACGTGAGATAACTGTTCAGACTATGGCTGCTTTGAAAATATTAGACATGTGTCCAATTCAGGACCAAATGACAAGTGACCTTAATCTGTTTAAAAAAAAAACGTATTGCTGCTGCTTCCTGTCATGAGAAAAAGCATCAGCTAGTGGTCATATATGGGGGCAAAGTTGTTGGATTTGAGCCACCTTTGCCTGCACAATAAACATAGCCTTAATGTATTTCTCTGTTTTTTTTAAGATGTTGGCACAGTTTTAAAGGTCATTTCCCTGCATGGTGGAAACAGTCTGGAGTCAGAGGAGGTCACATTGGAGGAGTTACAAGTCTTTAAAGTAAGTTTTACCTCGACTATTATGCAAATGATTGTACATTTAGAAAATTTGCCTCTCACTTTGTTTTGGAATCAAAAGACGTTCACTGTAAAAAAAAGTGCCATGAATTTCCTCCTCCCTTGTCATTTCAAATCCATAACATGCATCAAATATTCAATGTGCATCATTTCATACACACAATCAGATCTTTTTAATTTGACAGCCTGTTCCTGCAATCTACTAATAGTTTATTTTAAGAAAACGGTGTTAAGTGACGTCAATAAAAATCTACTAGTTATTTTGTTGTTAAGAGTTATTTTGATTTAATCAACCCCCAATCAAGACCTATTTCATAAGATTAAACTGGAATCAAAACCACAATACAGTATTTGGAAATCAGGTGTTGTATACCACACTCATACGAAGAGATTTGAGCATTTTTTTATAATTTTTTGTTCCTTTCATTTATTTAAAGACTTAACTACCAAAAGGAGTAAACGGAAACACAATGGTTGAAGACATGGGTATGAACGGCTTAATATACGGGGGTCAAATAAAAGTAAATTGGGGCAAAAAGAAAATATGTGGGCATGAAATGTGGGTACAAATAGGTGATAGACCAGATGCCCTAGAGATGTTTTAAGTGCTTATCGCATTGTTCTTTTTATCTCCAAATTTCCAAATCTCCAAATGTATTTCAGGTATCAATGCCAATTACTTCAATGGAAATATCTGTGAAAAGGGTGAGTTGATACACTTATCATTACTAGCTCAAAATATTACGTTTGTCAACTTCAAGAAACTGTTGTTATATTGTCTCTTTCTTCATTCTTTTCTTTTGCCTCCACACAGCAAGCCTTATATGTGGGCTCTCCAGCAGGTGTGGCACAGGTGAAGCTGCATCGCTGTGAGATGTATGGGAAAGCCTGTGCTGAGTGCTGCCTTGCCAGAGATCCTTACTGTGCATGGGATGGCTCGTCCTGTGCACGATTTATTCCAAACAGCAAACGTCGCTTCCGCAGACAAGATGTCAAACATGGAAACGCTGTGCTACAGTGTGTGGATCAGAATGTTAGCGGTAAGAGTACGTTCCTCTTCTTTGTGCATTTCATGTTGATATGTTCTTTTGTGTGGTTTTTCCAGTGACATGCTGGTCCTCATAGTGAGTGCAATAAGATTACTGCTGCATGGAGTTTGTTTTAATTTTATGATGGAGATGCTATAAACAGTAGAATTTTAGAGAGTAATTTTTGGGGGAGACATGAACAAAAATGCTATCTCCTCCTTTACAACTTGACTTGCATGGCAGGCCTTTATCATGTTAAACACTGTTATGGAATGTTACATATTAGTAGCTATAGCATTGTTCTGCATTAGTCCACTAATTGTGGTGTGTTTTGTTCAACCAGAAATTTCAACGATGATATTAGGTGGAAGAAATTATGAAATTAAATGAAACTGATGCAGCTTTATGTACACATCTAACAACATTCTTTGCAGCCTTCTCTAATTTCCACTATAGTCCATCAAAGTAACTACAAAAAAACTTATGCTCAAAATAAGTTCCAAAACTATTAATGAAATACTTTCAGGAATAATTCCAACATCAAACATGTCCCAAAATAGCAAAGCTAGATCAGGTGTGGACAGATGTTAAACCTAAAGGTAAAGTAGTACAACATCTCTGTAATCTTTTCACAATAAAGAGAAGGAACACCATCTAAAAAAGAAAATGTCAAAATGAAATGTGACTAAGTCACATGATGTGGGATCTATTAAGAAATTCACAAATTTTCCATCAACACAACATTAAATCTGAAAATTATTGATTTGTCTACACCAAGTGGTTAGGGGTATGAATATTAATCTGTCAAATGATGGACAGCCTTCAGATTAATCCGTCACCGTTCTAAAAACAACTTGCCGAATATCAAAAAATATTCAGTTAATGCAACCCCTGTTGTGCTTGTTCTTTTAAATAATTCTCAGCAGTTAACTTAAGTCTGTGGCTCATCTGAAACTTTAAATCCAAAACCAAGCCGCAAGGCTCTCCTGCAGAGGAGCCCGGTGCCTCAGAGAGGAGGACCCGCTGCAGTCGGTGAGGAAAAATGTACAGAATGAAGCTGCCTTTAGTGATTTGTTGATGTGGTTGGCTTTTCAGGGCCACAGCCACCATAAAAATGTGCAAATATTAATGCTAACTTATGCTAACATTAACAAGGCATTAACCGTATCATATAAAAAATGTCCCCCCTTGCCCCCACGGGATCTCCGCCTATGCCCAGCGAGACCTCAGACTTGAACCAGTTAGAGAATGGAGAGAGCTTGAGATTTGGGTGATTGCAAAGGTTTGGAGCTGATTGCCAAAGATAAATTGTAAAATACCAGGTAATACAAAAATTGAAGCTATTTAGCAAACATAAAAAAGAGTCTATTTGCTGTAAAGCCAATAAATATATTTCCACTCCTTATTGAAAAGGCTACAAATAACATTTAATATGTAACTTTATTTATTAAAATGTAATTTAAACAAATATTTTTCAAACGGATATTCCTTGGAAGATGCCGGTTACATTTCCCATCAGAAACAAACTTCCTGTTTTAGTGAAAATAATTACAAATCTGCGCGGGTTATGAATAATTTTGGAGGAACGGTACTAAAGCTTAGAGCCCACATATAAGGCAATCAGTGCACATGTTGCTCATGTGGTTCTAAACATATTTATATCTCTTAGTTTTTCTTTTGCCACATGTCTAAACTGTTTACTTGCTTGTAAAAAGAGGACCAGAGACTGTTTTAGTTAACCCACATTTCTCTGGATAAACCTGAAGTCTTTGGGAATGTGGTTTAATACCTTGTAAACAGCAGTTTGACTAAACGTAAACTGCACAGGAATATTCCACCGATTGACCTCATTCCATTACATCTCTCTGATTAATGTGGGTCTGATATGAGAGGTTGCAGAGAGAATGTTTAATTCATTTTTTTCTTATATCTGGAAAACAAATTAAACTCTACTGCAAACCTTTCTTACCACCCACGCTTACGTTACACTCCAGAATTGTATGTGACTGTGATGTTTGCGTCCAACCAGATCTCTCATTACACCACCAAAACTCTTCAAAACACACAGCATATGTTAGATTACTTGCTAAAAATTGAGTGGCATCTGAAGTATTGCTGATAACATCCATTGTATGCCAAACTGACCCCAACCTGTGATGTCCCCTGCAAATTATATTCTCTGTAAAAAAAAATAAAAAAAAAATCTAGTGAATATTCCAGCAAACAGATTTGTAGCTGAAGAAGTAGAGAAAACAGCTTACAATGAAAGACTGAACCACGTCAAACTCACTGTCACTTTATGTAAGCCTGCTTGTGATCAGAAAATCTTGCAAGTTAACTTGTCAGTCATACTGGAATACTGCATGGGGTTTATATTTTATATTTTAAATTATCAAAACTAGACCTAAATTACCACTACTCCCAAAATATAAGCTGTGGTACTGGAAAATGCAAGGAAACAAAAAATTAGGAACGGGCCAAATTGTGGTAACTTTCTTACTACATCAAGTTTGTTCAGGCAGGATTTGACCTGAGTTTTACATATTTTCATTACACTTTAAACCGTTATGTGAAAAACCCGTAGTAATACTGAACAACTAAGAGATATTGAAAGCTGATGAGTGACAAAAAAGTGGCTAAAGCGCTCACTCAGTCCACTTTTAAAATCATTCTACAACCAAACAGATAAAAAATAGATTGAGGTGCCCCAAGTAAAATTTTTGCCATAAGAGGATTAAAAACAGATGGGAAGACATACAAGCACTTTAGGAATTAGCAAAAAAAGACATGCCTGTATTTATTTACTTATCTGAGTGTATGGTGGTGAAGCGATGAAAGACGCCTCCTTCTAAGCCTCTCAGTGAACCTTAGTTGTACAAGCTGTCTTTCTAGAAGGCTTTCAAGTGTGTTCAAGTGTGAAAGAAGAGTTTTTAGAGTAGCTTTGGGTGAATTTATTCCTTTGACAATTTTTAAAGCCATTTTATAACCATACATTACCATATTGTACCCGTTTTTGATGCTCATGATCTAATCATTTCATACACATGTACAGTACTTAAACCACTGTGTAACAGTTCATTCTTTAATATATTTAAGTATTTTTACGAATTGTGAATATAATCAGTCATAAAATAATTTAATTTAATTGCAGCTTATCTGCTAAAATATTTCTATAACACCCTATTTCTTTTTTGGGGGCAGTTCTGGTCCCTTTTTCTGGTACTGTGGGGTACACAGTTTGGTTACCAGATAAGGCAGGCCCCCATGGAGTTTTTTGTGGACATGTTGAAAAACATTTCCTGCATGAGCACTGCAGGTTTAACACATCATGTACAATGCACATTTGTACCAAAATCAGCACAGCTGACAAACATAACAGTAACGTACATTAATTTCTGCACTGAGGAAAATGACAGTGAAGCTGACAGCTTTCCATGCTTTCTGATTAATTAAAGTAATTATCTGAGCACCTAGGGGCCTTCACAATGCCTTAAATATGACAAATTTCAGAACATAAGGACCTGGTCCTGATACAGCACAACACTTGGAATTTCACAACCTTGATCATAATAAACATGCACTTTTCAGAATGGGAACACTTCAAAAGGGACACACATACTTTGAAGACATGACAAGACATAATTTTCTACAATTTCCTTTTGTTTAGATTCAAATGATAAACTTTTTTTAAAACATCAGCATATGTGGCAAGATGGGTTATAAAGGATTTGGACAAATTTTATTGTCATGCGAGTCTATGTCTTCTCTAACTCTATTTTTCCTTTAATGAGAAGACCTGGATGTGACTGAGGACAAAGTCGTATATGGGACGGAGAAAAACAGCACCTTCCTAGAGTGTGTCCCTCGCTCACCGCAAGCTTCCATCTCCTGGTTTGTCCAACGTGACGACCGCAAGGAAGAGGTGAGATGATCTGTATAAATTCTCAGATCAAAATCACACATCAGAAGTGTCATAATGAAATACATGTGTGATGGTGGTGATGAAGAAAAGTGTTAAAGGGTGGAATGAAACTTTTGTGTGGTTTGACTAACTGGCGGTAAAAGTGAGATTAGTCTGTGAATTTGGCAGCATCTGGCTGACACATTTGACAGCCATTTGACATGTGGTTAAAATTAAGCAGTTATATTTCAAAGCAAAATGCTCAATTGCCTTGTCTCTTGAATAAACAGCAAGTTCTCTTCAAACCTCCACAGTCTCCGCAGCCACACGCTGCCGACAGATCAAGTGTCACTTAAATGTCTGCTGGCCACCGTGACTTAAACACAAAGCTATAAAGTCTTCTAAAGCTGTATTTAGAAAATTATGTTGCTGTGTGAATGCACACCCACTGAAATCTTTCATCTGTTTGAGGTTCTGTTCCTGTGAGCTCAAGTGAATGTCTCACACAGCCGTTCAAGTATTAAGGCATTACCCCCCCCCCCTCTCCATTTCCCTGCAAATAAACATTTAGCTGCCACTAGCTGACAAGACTACGTGTTTGGGTTGGCAACAGGGCACTGCCAAAGAAACACAAGGTTAGAATGTGAAAATGTTGGAGGCAGGAAGCATGAAATATATAGGGGTGGCAGGAAGAGTTCCAGTTGTTGTCTGAAAGAAATAAATAGACAATAGGAGAAATGATCAAGGTAAAAAAGCCTCCAAATTTCATCATGAGATCTTGTTATTACAAGTTATGCAGAAACCAGCAGAGTTTTTTTTTACCTTCTTGTCATGCCATTAACACAGATAACATTTTCTTTGCAGAAATGTTAGTCATTGTCTGCACAGTGAAAGTCAGTCTTCAGCATTTTACTTTAAACTGGCCTTTTTGAAAGAATGCAAGCTGATTTTTTGTTTTTATAAATTAAAACAACTGAGTAAACACTTTCCAACAGAGGGCCTACTACTTTGAACTACAGTATTTGCAGGGATTGCAGTATATTTCCATGAAAGATTTTTGCACTTAGGTTTCAATTTTGCATTTTAAAGTCTGCTGGTTTCATGTGGGTTTCGCCATTTTGCTACGAACTAAATGTCATGTTTTTCTATTCAATTCAGTTTATTTATTTAGCTCCAATTCACAGCACCTAATTTCAAGGTACTTTACGATCATTTAAATTAAATCATACATACAATCAAATCAGTTTAAAAGTTTTGTAAGGAAGCCCAGCTGATTGCATTGTGTCTTGCAGCATTCAACCCTCGTGGGCCAACACGTAGCGACAGTAGACAGTTGCCCGCATTGTGTTGTTGACTTCACAGCAATCCATCATACTGAGCTAGCATGTAGCTACAGTTGAGAGGAAAAACTCCCCTTTAACAGGAAGAAAGCTCTAGGAGAACCTGGCTTAGTATGAGCGGCCATCTGCCACGACCGACTGGGGGTTTGAGTAGACACGGCAGGGGCACAGAAAGAAAAGAAGAACTGATGTAGGAGTACTTTCTATGTTAAAGAAAGTAAAAAAGTTAATAACAGAGAGGGAGAGCGTTTAGTTCCTGGGAGCAT
Organism: Valencia hispanica; assembly: GCA_963556495.2. Classification (NCBI taxonomy): domain Eukaryota; kingdom Metazoa; phylum Chordata; class Actinopteri; order Cyprinodontiformes; family Valenciidae; genus Valencia; species Valencia hispanica. Next base: position 20,231,350 of record OY747709.1, on the reverse strand, counting down.
CATCCCAGCTGCTCCCCCCTTCCCACAAGGCATCAGAGCTGAACAGAGCGCCAGACCAGGTGTAGCTTCTGTGGAGAGAAAACACTGAAAGAAAACATGAAGTTAACAGTTGAAATAACAGGAAATAATGCAACTGGAGAGTAGTAGGAAAAAAAGTAGCAGAGTGAAGAAAAGTAGTCAGTCTGTCCTCCAGCAGTCTAAGCCTATAGGAGCTTAACTACAGAGATAGCTCAGGATAATCCAGCCCGTTAGAATGAGACATAAGAGAGGCAGAGCCAAGAAGAACCGTCTGCCTGGACTGTATTCCCCCCAACCGGCTTAGGCTGCCGACTACTACCCCTCCCCCACTCCACCACTCATCCAATGACTGGCTAACATCATTCTGTTTTTAACTATAAGCTTTATTGAAAAGAAAGGTTTTAAGCCTGGTCTTAAAAGTAGAGAGTGTCTGCCTCATGGACTAAAACTGGGAGCTGGTTCCACAGGAGAGGAGCCTGATAACTAAAACATCTGCCTCCCACTCCACTATTAGAAATTCTAGGAACCACCACTGAGTAACTTCTATTATTTTAATGCTTTAAAAGTAGCAAGTAGAAGCTGAAACTTTCTAACATTTATTGCTCAGTTCAAGAACCTTAGGTATCAGGACAATATTTTGTTATGAGTATGTAAAATTGCAGTGATAATTTGATTGACCCACATTATCCTTTTATTCCAAAAAGAGACAGAATAATGTAAGCTATTATATTTAAGCAACTAAAAGCATACATCAGGGGTGGGGTAATAGGAGCCCATCCATATGACCACACATACTAGCGATATGTACAACATGAATGCTTGACATTTAAATGATTTTATCCTATTAAATATAGTGTCCAAGCTTTAAAATTAGGTATTCCACACAGATATTGAAATGAAAGTTGCGATTCAATATGTTGTGCACCTCTTGTCGAGAAATTCAAAATCTTAATAGAACTTAAAATAAGTAAATTGTCAAACCCAAGTTTTTAAAATGCATATATTTGCAGAAATTATTCTCTTTAACTGCAATTACATTCTACTCATTTTCTATTATTGAATGTTTCAATTTGGAACAAGAAAGCTTTTAACCCTAAACTCCTATCTCATTACACTCACATACAGTGCCTTCCAAAAATATTCATGCTTCTTGAACCTTTTCACATTTTCTTAGGTTACAACCACATTTGCTGCATTTTATTGGGATTTTATGCATTAGAGCATAGCAAAGTAGCACATAATTGTGAAATATAAGGAAAATGATGCATGCTCCTCAAATGAAAAATCAAGCTTTGTAAAGCTGCAGGAGCTACAGAGATACAGAGCAATTTTTGGTTGTTTATTAATTGTGCAATGCATAAATCGAACCTTTATGGAAGAGTGGCTCAAAAGAACTTAGTTTTGAAAAAAGCCATAAAAATCCTGCTTGCAGGTTTCCACAAACTACATTGGAGACGCAACAAACGTATGAGGGTGGGTCTTAGTCTAAATCCAACTATTATTTTCTCTCTGTCTCATTTAGGTGAAGCTGGATGATCGTGTGATGTCAACAGATCAGGGTCTGTTGTTTCGTCGGCTCTTCCATCAGGATGAAGGTGTGTACATCTGCCGCTCTCGGGAGCACAGCTTCAGTCAAACCCTGGCCCGCATCTCTCTTCAGGTCCTTCAGGGGGACACCGTGGATGAACTCATTGCCCGTGACAGTGCGGGCATATCTGACACGTTCAAAGACCGGTCTCCAGGGAACCACAGGCCCTGGATGCCTTGCAGCACATACAGCAGGGGACAAATCGGCCAGTCGCGCACGTGGTTCAAGGACATCATGCAGCTCATTGGGCCGTCTAATCTGCCTCACGTTGAGGAATACTGCGAAAGGATGTGGTGCAACGACAAGCTGCGGAGGAAACACAAGAGCATGCTGGAGAAATACCGCCAAGCTCAGGAGAGTGCCAGGAAGGCACGCAGCAAAGGCTCTGGAGAACGCAACCGGACGCCACGCGATGTGAGAGGACAGGAGGAGTAACAGAAGAATCTGAGTGGATTGAAATCAAAGAGAGAAAAAAAAAATCCTTCATTTTAAGTTTGGGTCAGGATCGTTTTGGAGCAAATTAAAAGTCTGACCCAAAGAATTGGTGTATGAGACGTTGGTGGATTAGTTTGTTTTTGCCATGGAAAAAAGCAAGCAAAAAATTTCTGTATTTGACAGTGAGCCATTTCAATAAAGTTCATAGGTGCTTGTGAAGGACATGAACTTGGCTGTCAATAAAGACTGAGATGTTATCAGCACAAGGTAACAAGAGACTTCTAGGCTGAACGGTTCAGAAAAGAGACCATATATTAATTACAGTATATTCCTAGGATGCTTTTTTGTTGTGCAGTTTGTCAAGAATTTCTTCACTCACATTTGTCTGTTTTTTATGTTACTGATAGATTTGATCACATTATTTCACAAACCTCAGATTTATAAAGCATGTGCATGTCTGTAGGATTATTTTGCTAAGAGGTGACCTTGTTTCATCCTTGCATTTTATCCTTAGTGATTCTTATGACATTTTATGTTTGCTAATATCAAACTGTTTGTTGTAATTTGGAAAAAAACATATCTGATACGTGCCTACCCACACACTCTCACATGACTGTATGTCTTTCACACCATCTGATCACTGAGTCAGTTTCTTTCCACTTTACATTTAATGCTTAATATTCCATATCCTCCTGACACACTTGGGTTAACTGACATTTCAGTCAGCTACAACACTGAACGCACAAGCTCAACCATCAGAAAATCTTTACTGAGACGACTGTTGATGGTTCAACGGATCAAAGAAACATGGCTTTATTTTAACTCCTGTGAACTGAACTTTTCTTTATACCCCAGATAAAGATCAAAGACTCAACGTAGCGACGCAAAGATGGAAAATGCTCTGTGGCTATTTATTTGGGTAGAGACTGTAACATCTCTTGGAACATACACAGAAAGACCAATTTACCCAAAGCTTGTGAACACTGTGGATGTGCTTCCAAAGACGGATCTCACCAACCAGACTCTGGACTTCAACAGATGTCCTGTGGTGTCTGGCACAGAGATGTTCTGTAGTTATTTTGGTTCATGTGGGCTGTAAACTTTTGTCGACTTTGGATCTGGCTTCGATGGCCTACAGTGCTCTGGATCCTATGTAGAGCAGATAGAAGGGGGTTAAAACACTGAGTCAGCACATTGTCCAGTTGCTTGCAGGTGTTAGAATACCATTGCCGTACTTTTTGTGCCCAGTCTGTTCAATTGTTACATGCTAAAGAACTCGAAGCTTCCCAACAGAACATTGAATTTTGCTTTTTTGCATAACACATTAATCTAATCAATGTTATTTATATACCGCCAAGGGATCACAGAAACATCTCTCATACTAAGGAATCCTTTTCATCACACTGAAAGGAATGTTTGTTCTCTCTGTTAATTAAATTTTTTAAGAATTTAATTTCATTATTTTTGCATTTTTAACTAGTTAATGCTGTATGTCATGAGACGTTATCTTAAGGAACTTTTGCCTTGTGATGAATAGTTTCTTAGGTAGAAAACAAATGACCCAACCTCTCTGTTGAGCTCTTCAAATAGGATACAAGACAAGAGTAACTGTCATCAAATATAATAGTCAGTTTTTTTGTGCTTTCCATTTTGTAAATACTTCTTTAAAAACGTTACCTTTTAAACAATGATTGATCTAATTTCTGTTGTATTAATATTTTTCAAATATGACTTGTAATTTTAACTGAAATTAGATCAGATCCACAATTTTAAGATAAACATGGGTTTAAAGTGAAATAGCAGAGATAGAAAATATACTAAATCCATAGATGAAAATAAAAAATAAAGAATTCGATATAAAAAATACAGGAAATTTGGAAAGGAAATGTCATACACTCCTTCAACTTAATCAATAAAATGCACTTGGTCTATGTCGTCTATAAAAATATCCTTCACTGGAAGATATTTCTAATTTTTTAATCTTTAGATCACCTCAGTTACATTGTGTGGGAGAGATCCCAGGAAGGGCACATCTTTGTAGTGTATACATGAACAAGGGGGGGGAAAATGGATAAAAATTTTAAAAAGAATCTAGATTCAACAAATTATTTAGGTATGTTGCTTTTAAAAGCAAACTGGGTTTTTTGAATATACAGTAATATATAAATCAAAGCATCATAAATCACAAGTAAACATGTTTTATATTAAAATCATGATTCAGAAGATTGCAAAACACATAGCCCTGCAGAACTCTGAAGCATGAAAACAACAAACATCACATGTATGTAAATACAAATAGGATGATGTACTAATTGTGCTCCTTTTTGTTAGATAAAAACCCTAAGTGTAAGATTTCTCAAAGTGAAACACAAAAAAGGGTCAATGAAGAACAGAAGAAGCTTTTAAAGTGTTTTCTTTAGAAAGGTACTATGAGTATGTAATGCAACTGTATTTGAAACTTCTTAAATTCGTTCATTCTAATATCCCGAATTATCTACAAACTATTCCTTTATATTGACACTTTGTATTCTGGTTTGTAGAGCAAAACAAAGCACATGCAGTAGCTATAAGACTTGCTCTAAATATTGATCAATATCTGTTGCAAAACTAAACAGAAAAAAGAACATTTTAAATTAAGTATTACTGAAGCTTTGTTCAAGTCATGTATTAGTTTGACTTTCTGTTTCTCTGAACTCTGATTTATTGCCATTGAAACAGCATAATACCACTTTGTAACTGTTAAAGTAATGTGTGAAAGTGTTTAAACCATATCTTCAGTTTTAAAACAGAACTTGAGTAAGTTAACACTCACTTGGTCATGCTTTGAGACTGGACTTGTATTGTTATAGATATGAACAAATCTGATTATTTTTGCATTCACATACCATTAAAATCCTTAATTTGCAGTTTGTTTGCGGTGTAAAGTAAACTCTATTTTGTATGCAACATTTATTTTAATCTCTTTGCAATTATATCTTGCTCCATTCAGTGTACTAATGCTCCGTTGTAAATTTAATTTGAAACACTGTTTGGACCCACAGCAAGTTGCCTTGTGTTTTTCATTGTGTATGTAATTCTTTGACAGTTGACCGCATCAAGCATAGTAATTCAAAGAAATGACTAAAATTATTATTATTAAATAGGGAATTTCTTACAGTCCAAAAAGCACAGTTTAATTTTGTTTTTTTATTTTTAAGCTTATGTTATTTTACAGAGATAAAAGTTCATAGAAAAGTCAGTATTTAAAGCTGAATGCAAAGTTTTATATATATAAAAAACATGTATTAAAATGAGCTCTGTGAACTGTTTTATCTTAGTGTAACATGCTTTGTGAGCTGGTCAATGGGTCTCAGAGAAAAATTAGATATGTATTTATATTTTATTTAAGTGCGTTTCTACCATGCATGCTACAAACTTGTATACTGTTTTACACAATTAAAGGTTGATGGTTTTTAATCAAAAGCTGACCCCTAATTTATTTATGATTTCATGTGAAACACAGATATTATCCTTGTATTGACTTTTAACAAGAACAGAAAAATAGCACCCCCAAAAAGCTATGCTTTAAAGTTAGCTTCTCTTCTCAATTTTACAGCAAATAATTAAGACACGCTAAATTAGGAAGATACACACCTGCATGAGTGTTTCCTTTGATATTTTCAAATATGTGTTAGTTTACATGTGTATATGCTCAATATATGCTTGACTGAAAAGAAGAACTAAGAATATAGAAACTTAACCTTCCATGTTTCTGATGGCAACTGCAGGTAGAGTTTTAGTATCATCTTTAAAGTGCTGTACAGGTAACTTAACCCTGAGGTGTGCTTTCACAAATTTGGGTTATTACCATGCATGCATATTTCAGTGCAAGGGTTCAAGTCATATTTGTGCCAGATCTTATGTGAACTTCAAAAGCCTTGTGCAAAGACATGTGTGCAAGAGATTGGAGAATTACCAGCCCAGTGCTGACCCAAGACATTACCCAGTCACTGACTAGCCAAGCGTGTGATTGAAGGCTAATTGGGCTGTAACATCTGTGGAGAACTGGGCCAACAATCGCAGCTTTGTCACTTCAGCAAACACACCATCACATGAAAATCCTTGCCAATGACTGCCAACATAGAACATATAATATTGCTGAGGGAATGCACAAACTGACTAGAATCAAACTTCACAATGGCAAAAATAATGTCAGATTCTGAAAGCCTTTAAAGCGGTCTTAGACTTAACAAACATTTGGCAGAGCATCTATTCATCTCCAATAGTTCAAAATAGTTCACAAATCAACATACACTGCTCAAAGAAATAAAGGGAACACTAAAATAACACATCCTATATCTGAATTAATGAAATATTCTTGTTAAATACTTTGTTCTTTACATAGTTGAATGTGCTGAAAACAAAATCACACAAAAATTATCAATGGAAATCAAATTTATCAACTCATGGAGGTCTGGAATTGGAGTCACACTTAAAATTAAAGTGGAAAACACACTGCAGGCTGATCCAACTTGGATGTAATCTCCTTAAAACAAGTTAAAATGAGGCTCATTAGTGTGTGTGGCCTCTACGTAACTGTGTGACCTCCCTACAATGCCTGGGCATGCTCCTGATGAAGTGGCTGATGGTCTCCTGAGGGATCTGCTCCCAGACCTGGACTAAAGCATCCGCCAACTCATGGACAGTCTGTTGCAATGTGGCATTGGTGGATGGAGTGAGACATGATGTTACAGATGTGCTCAATTGGATTCAGGTCTGGGGAACAGGCAGGCCAGTCCATAGCATCAATGCCTTCCTCTTGCAGGAACTGCTGACACACTCCAGCCACCTAAAGTCTAGCATTGTCTTGCAAAAGGAGGAACCCAGGGCCAACCGCACCAGCATATGGTCTCATTAGGGGTCTGAGGATCTCATCTCGGTACCTAATGGCAGTCAGACTACCTCTGGCGAGCACATGGAGGGGTGTGTGGCCCCCCCATAGAAATTCCACCCCACCCCACACCATTACTACCAGTGCCAAACCGGTCATTCTGGAGGATGTTGCAGGCAGCAGAACATTCTCCATGGTGTCTCCAGACTCTGTCATGTCTGTCACATGTGCTCAGTGTGAACCTGCTTTCATCTGTGAAGAGCACAGGGCGCCAGTGGCGAATTTGCCAATCTAGGTGTTCTCTGGCAAAAGCCAAACGTCCTGCAAGGTGTTGGGCTGTAAGCACAACCCCCACCTGTGGACGTCTGGCCCTCTTACCACCTTCATGGAGTCTATTTCTGACCTTTTGAGCAGACACATGCACATTTGTGGCCTGCTGGAGATCGTTTTGCATGTCTCTGGCAGTGCTCCTGCTGTTCCTCCTTGCACAAAGGCAGAGGTAAAGCCTTTTCCAAAAGCTACTAAAACAATTAATCAAACAAGCTGATCACAAATGAATAGTGATATAGTAAACTTTGTTTTCATGACTGATTTCAGAAGAATAGTGTTTTTTCACAGTTGACTAATCTGAATAATGAGCCACTGCATTGTAGTAAAAAACGTATTCACATATGTAATTTTAGGACATTGTTGCAAGTATGCCTTCTAATATCTAATGACTGTTAGATGTAGTGTATTCAATCTGTGTGAATATCAGCATGCAGAAGCCACATATTTCAAAATTATTTCTTCTTCCTTGTAAATTTTTATAGCTGTCTCTGATGCAAGTGCTAAACGAGAAGATGTTCCACAAAAATGGATAACACAAATCATACAATGTGACCATAGTTTTAAAAGATAAACAGAAACAAATACATAGATAGAGGCCAGGGATACAGAAGAAAAAGGAAGAAAGAGCCACAGAGAAACACTGACCGGTCTTCCTTTGCCAATTCATGGATGTATGCTTGTTTCTCTGTGATGCTGAAAAATGAAATCTCTTCACATCCTTAGCTTTTTAAAAGGTTTTAAAGTCAGAAGTGACTGTTATTTTGATCTGTTCAACATTATATCCACTTTGACAAAAAAAACAACCCTAGTTCAATGTGAAGAAAGATCATGCTGCCACCACTGTGTTTCACTGTAGATGTTGTGCAGTAACTCAGTTTTTAACCTATTAACCTTTTGGAAATGTGACCCAAAGTTTAGCTTTGGTTTCATCAATCCATAATCCTCCTCCTGACTGATGCATACTGTATGAGACCCTTCAATGCTGTTGTAAACTCTTTGCAAACTACAGCTTTAGCTAAAGAAGCAGATTAGCAAATGTCAGAAGGTTTTTACTAGGACTGCCAAACTTTAATTCTGGTTAATCAGATTCACTATAATCAATGTTAGCTGTGTGTCAATGTCCATGTTGAAACAGAGTCAAAAGCTGCTTAAAAATTTGTTTACGGGTGTTGATTTGTATGCAACCAGGTTAACGCATCTTTTTTATTCTTTGCATTTCTTCTTTGAGAATATTTTTCTTTTTCTCTTTAAACTATACATGATAAAATCCACATTAAAAGTGGAAAAAGTGCTGAAATGATTTATCATGGTATCATATTCATTTACATTTTGAATACCTTGTATTTTGACCAATGGATTATGACTTTGGAAGTCATTGTAAATAGTTTTACAGATTTCTAAAAGTTTAGCTTGTAAGCACAAATGTATCATCAGTAGTTATTCAATCATAAACGTTAGACATATGCTGTCTTTTTAATATTTATCCTTTGAAAAGTAAGCCAGCTGATCATATGGTGGGCAAGGCAGTCACAAACTTTTATGCAGTCTGCAGAGTAATTGGAACTAGATCTTAGTGGATAACTCATGTATCCAACCATAATGTATCTCCAAGTCACAATGATTAAGAATGAGGTGATACGCATCAAGGCCAAAGAACAAACTCTGATTTGACTCATCCAGATGGTACAGCAATATGCAGTTTTAGGCTCTGAGGTGTTGAAACCCAAAAGTGTTAAGACAACTGGCCCCAATCTCAGATATTAGTTCAGCAAGGGATGTCTAGGCTTCACCTTGATTGGAAAAGCTATAGATTTTAAATTTTCTCTTGTCGTTTCTTATTGATCCATGAAGACATGTTCTACACTTGCTCTCCTACTGGTGACAAGATTGATCTGAATGGTGTCTAATTGTTATGATACTAAAATAGAGTCTGAGATCGGCTATGAACTTTCCCTTTTGATTCTTCATCATCTCACATAAACAGGCCCCCAGCAGAAAGCCAGAGAGATTGTGAAATGCTTTATCTCACTCCCCTTTTGCCAGCATATGGTTCTGCTTGGATCAGGTTGAATTAGTTGGAAAGGATTGTAATATCTGATTTCATAGTAAGCTAGATTTTTAACACCTCAATGTTGTGCATTTTTTTTGATGGAGACCAGCATACATGCTTTCATCTTATCACATCTGGACAATCACAGTACTCTTTTACAAGCCTCAACCTAAAATCCTTTGATTTGTTCCAGATTGTGAAGCATTCGGCTTACTGCCTCAAATGAAATGGTCACATCAAATTTTCTAGCATCTTTAAATTAGGTTTTAGTGTTTTTATAGAAACCATCTTAAAAATTAGAGATTTTTTAAGGTGGTTTGTGTTCTCCTGAATATATATTTATTTTATTGTGCCATCTTCTTTGTATTGACTAGGTCATGTGGAAACTGAAAGGGGACAATATATCCTAAATGTAGTTGGCTGATACATTGGGCTTATTTTCAATACATTCTTATAAAATAGTTTTATGAGGGGCTTAAGTAGCCATTGAGAGCTTTAGTAGTTTTCAAGTTTTGCTATAGAATTTTAATAAGATTTAGGTCTGAACTTTAAAGGTGCTCTTATCTACACCTTTACATTGTAACTGTGGCGTGTGTTTTGCAGCCTCTAACATATTTTCTTCTAGGATTGCCCTGTATTCACCTTCAACCATCTTCCCATCAACGCTTACCCCTTTTCCTGTTCCTGCTCAAGAAAAACGTTCACACAGCATGATCCTGCCACCACTGTTTTAAGATGTAGATTATGTCATATGCAGCGTAGTTTTTCTAGTAAACCTAACTTTTATATGTAGGCCATAAAGTTCAGGTTTAGTACTGTTTGATCAGACATCCTTTGGTATGTTTTGCTGTAATCTGTTGGGCTGCATGATTGGTTTCAAACTTTGAAGAGGAGTTCTGATGGCTTCTTCTTGCCACCTTTCCAGAAATGTCAAATTTGTGTAGTCAATGATATATGTTTATCCTGTTGTCAGATTCCCCCGCCTGAGCTGTGACACCTGTGAAGCCATGCATCATTTTTGTCCGTACAATAAGTTGGTCAGCAACTAAAAATCCACCAAAATTTGGTTGAATTTTAACATTATTGTTAACATTTCCATGTTGACATGAATTAACATGGAAATTTATGGAACTTTATGATCAGTGAATGAAGGAAGCTACACCAAATCTTTCAGAAGGAAAGAAGGAAAATTCCTTTAAACAGTCTACCTAATACTGATTATTTAAGTAGAGCTGACCAGAATGAGGTCACAAGTATAAACACAAAGAACTGTGCCTTTTAAATAAAAACACATGTTGCATACAGCAGGGCAAGATCTGCATTCTTTCAGTGTGAGAACTGATACTCTCCAGCATTCACAAAGAAAGTCATGTATTCTATCAGGACCAATGAGTTTAGACTACTTTGGTGGATGAGTAACAGTATCAAAATAAGATAAAAAACAAAAGCTGCTTGGACTCAACCACACAAAAGATAGCCCACTGTTCAGTTTTTCTAAAAACATGAATCAGAGCTTGTTAAGCAGCTGTGTTCCACAAATTAAAATGTAAAACTTATTTTGAATTATTTTCGCTTGACTTAGGAACAGAAGGAAGATTTTACACATCTTGTTGTTGCAGCAGAAAATGAAAATAAGAGAACACATTTTACCACAATTTACCTTAATTGTTAAGTTTCATGTTTTCAAATAAGCCAATGTCGGAATATCTTCCTTGGAAAAGTCACCTTTCAGTGCATTTTAAACTTAATTATATAAATGTCACCACTGTTGCCTTGAAGTACTGTACCAAAAACAGTTTTTTCCCTCTTTTCAACACCACATGCCTGCTCAGTATTAGGGATTGCCGCAGTGATAGCAACACATTACACTTGACTTTCCAGTGTCGCTATATGGTTATTCAGGGAGAGTGATTGTTGCAAAGTCACTGACTCAATGCAGTCGTCTGGGTTTACAAAGATAGAAAACCTTTTAGCAAGTGGAGTAATAAACTGAACGTGACTGTTTTGGAATTAAGATTAAATTGGAAACTTTGAATGTTTTTGTATGATTGGATTGAATTGATCATGTATTATTTGTGTATTAATAAGATTATAAATAAAATAAATTAATTGGGGAATTAGCGATGCATAAATAAACTTAATTAAATTGATTTTAAATCATGCGTTATGTGGAAGAAAGAAATCAACCCAGCATGATCATATGGTTTTTCAGACTTAGATTTGTAACTCACTGATAACGCTTCAGTTGCTCTGATCACTGGTTCAAATACAGACAGGTACAATTAAAGGTGAATAAATACAAGTTTAGATGTGTTCTGTGAAGCTTTGGTCCAGACTCTTTAACCCAAAGGATGCTTATGCATTAGATGTCATGCTTTGAGCAAAACAAAAGGAGGCCTGGCTCTAATGCCCCCCAAACAAGCAGTGGGGTTTATTATCTCATTACTTCAGTTCAAAAGATTGTGTAAAATTCATTGTGAGCATATGTGTACAAAATATTGTTTCATTCCTATACAATGTTTAGATCAGCTGTTTTTGCATTTCCCTCAGAGATCTGCTACCCCACAGCTTAATTATTATTTCATGCTTCATTAACTTTACTCCAAAATTTCATCTGTAGAAAAACAAAGCCTTTACTGAAGGATTTGCCAAAGTGCTTCCATTAGGATGATAAACGCATTTCTGAATAATCTTAAAGTCTAAATGTTAATTTCTTCCATATGCACTAAACCTGCCCATATAATTCACTGTTGCTAAAAACAGTGACAGTTTTCCTTATAGGCACATTTAATTTCCACAATTAATTTGTGGCATTTTAATAACTAGTTTGTATTTACTATTTGCTACTCTATGTTGAGCAGAACACATACAGTGTGCATGTGCTTACAGAATCATCAGGAACCCATTAGCAGATGCAAAGATTCAGCTTTGACTGATGATGATTTATCTACTGAGACAAACCCAAATAAAACTGCAAGATACTAAAATAAAATGTAAGTTTAGAGCATTTCCATTTCTGCATCAGACACTATGACAGAAAAAAAAATATCTGTTGTCAAGAATAACCCAAAATGCATTGGGGACTGAAAATCTGCAGCAAAAAAATGTTGTTCAGTATTTCATGAAGACACTGAACAGTTACAGAACACATTTAAATCTGGGCAGGACACTATCACAACTAGTTATTAGGCCAAAATACAGACAGAGTGTGTTTAACCTTCAGTTGTGTACCTACTCTTTAACCTCATTCTTACAGGAATGAGTCATCACTTCCCCAGCTCACTTCTCATTGTCCACCTAATGAATCATCATTGTGTCCATGAAATAGCAGTCACTAGAAACACAGTTGATGATATAGGGGCCAGATAATTTCCTGGTAGTAGCGTTCTTCTTTTCAACACGTCCAGGAAATCAGTTTAAGCCTCAAACAGATGTTACTGCAACAACAAAAGGAAGAACATGTTTTTGTGGTGTGCGAACAGTCATCCCTTTGCTATTAGAAACGGATGGAGCTGGAGACTAAGTGCTGCTTTTACCCTGAAAGGAATAAACAACCCTAAGCAAAACAAGCACCTGGATGGTGAAAGGTTGGAGTAAGTTACACGGTAAGGTTTTTGTTGCTGGGAAATCTGGGCTCGATGTGACATACTGCTGGTTATTTACCTTCACACGCACTCATGCATCATTTCCTGTTCTCTTCCTGTTTAGAATCAGTGCTGAAACTGGAATCGGTCTGTTTCCAGATAGTCTTGATTATGCTGGAGGTAATGAGCAGCCTGACAGGACCAGCCATTGTGAATGATGGCTGCAGCAGCTGTGTGGTGCTTGCTGACAAAGCAGGCACCTCTGGAACAGCCCACCTGAGACCAAACCTTTTCAAACACACTCTGCAATATAGCTAATGTTGTAAAAGCTGTCAGTCAGTCATTTGACTGAAATTTTTTTGGTTTTTACCTTGCTTCAAACATGCACTTGCAGGTAAAGAGAATGATTCTCAAGATGTGACCAAACTGCAGGAAGGAAGAAACTGTCCAATGTAAGGTATAATAATAGTCAGCAGGCCCTTCAGCGAGTGGTAAAAACTGCGGGAAAAATCATTCTGTCCACCCTCCAAGAGATCAGTTCAATCTACATCGCCCGATGTATCCTCAGGCTGTGAGGTTACTGAAAGATACCCCCTTCCCTTCTCTGCCTTCCCTCCATGAATAATATCCATATCTACAGGATCATAGCTCCCCATGGAGATGGACAGGAACTATGCTCACCTATTTCAATGTATCTTTGTGATTGAAGCACTGGTGTTATATGTGAATGTGTACTTGGGTTACAGGAACTATGTAGTGTTGCTGCTCCAAACTTAATTTCGTTTTTCTGTGTGACAATGACAATAAATCTAAATCTTCTAAATCTTCTTCATTGTTTTGGCCTGGGGCCCCATATCCAAGAGCAGCACCAGACCCCCAACCCTAAACAAGCCCCACCAAAGAGGCACACCAGCCGACGGCGACACACACAAAAGACAAAGGGCAAACATCAGCCTGACACACTGGCCAAGACTGGTCCACCCAGGCCTTGCCAAACAGTCACCAGGGGTGAAGCACATCCCCTGAGCACCCGGTTCCGGACATTAGGGGCCATCAACGCACCGGCAGGCAGCCTCACCCCAGTAACGTGGCCACACCTCAAGGCCCTACGTGAGTGGTAAAAAAATGGATTGGACGGAGGTGTTCAAAGTGGGCAGGCGGAGGTATCCGGGGATGGGGAGGAAAGGACTCGGGGGCAAACAGCCTTCCCAGGGAGCCAGCTGACTGCAATAGGCACCCCTGTTCACCAATGTCCATCAAGGGAGGGAGGCTCAGGCGCAGCCTGGTTGAGGTCAGCTCCCCTTCCCCCCATAGGTCCCCCTCCATCAAACTGCACTGTGGATGTCGGACTGAAGATGGCCACTCCACCTCAGTGCCATCCATCACCCTGCTCCATCCACAGACACCAATACCCCCGGAACCCACACCCTACTGTGCGCCAGGGGACACCATCCAATCAGGCGATCCCCATCTGCACCACACAGCGAATGGAAAAAAACCCTTAAAATTAAAGTCTCCACACCAGTGCAAGCCAATATCCATGCTCCTCCATCCACCATGCAAAATGAACAAAAAAACCACCGAACCAAATGGCGCAAAAGACCGACTCCACACTGCACACCAAGCCCCTTCACCCAATCTGCCAAAAACCTACAGCCAACAACATCAGAAATCAGCAAGGACAACAAAACCACTCCTGTATGTACAACACCAATAAACCACCCTGGTTTCCTGCGATCTGGTCTTCAATCTGCAAGCAAACCTTCAACAAAAAGAAACCCTACAAAAAAATAACCCAAAGGGGAATAGCCCCGACACACTCCAATGCCAAACACATAAGTGCAACCACCCAAATGCCTCTAGAACACCCACCATACTCAACTCAGACCAAAGCGAAGATGGCCTCACCACAGAAACACCAACCTCCCCCTCTGCTCAGCAACTGTTATCCGATGGCTCAGGAACAGACTGAATCCACCATCCCCCTCCATTCACCGTCACACACTGGCACTGACAGATAACCCCACACCCTCACCCAGGGGGTGACATACCCACAGAAACTCGAGCCCCCGAGCCCACCCCAGATCCGCCAGGAGCAGCACGGCCACAATGCCAATAACCTACACATGTCAACCAGTACACCTCCCTGAAAGCCTCTGGGAGTCACCACCCAAAGCCATCAAAGCCCCACCCAGGTGGGGGCCATGGTCCGTGGCGCCAGATACCCCTAGTCATACCAGCCCCAAGGTCACTCTCAGATGCCCTAAACCCTGAAAATCCCCACATCAGCAGCAATGTCCTGCATTGACCCCTTTCCATACTAGGTGATGGAACCAATCAAAAGAAAGCCAGAGATATTGATCAGATGTGGAGGCAAAGACTGTCTCAAGATCAATATGGTTCAACAAAAGGTCTCTATACTGGTTGATATTGAGAGTATTTTTATTTTTTCTGTTCAGGAGGATAGTTTTTTAACTGAACATAAGGCAATGTGAACCATTTCAACCAAATTTGTAGTGACGCAATTTAAGATTTCAGCAAGCAATCTGAAGGGGAAGGTAGAATATTACATTTTAGACACTTTGATAAGTCTTCACATATCCAGTACCAAAATTTCTGAGCTGGACAGAACCAGAGTGCGTGGATGTAATTTTCAGGCATACTGCCTGTGCCCTGTCAGCAGATACCATACCATACCATACCATACCATACCATACCATACCATACCATACCATACCATACCATACCATACCATACCATACCAATTTATTTATAGAGCACTTCCAACACAGCGTTAACACTGAAGTTCTGTACAGTGGCAAAGACATAGAAAGCAATGAAAAATAACAATGAGAAAAAAAAGAATAGAAAGCATAGGTTAAAAACAATTAGCTAAAAAAACACACCAATAAAACAGGCCAGTTACAATTGATACAAGGACACAGTTAGAGAGAAACGAAGCAAAACCCATCCTGGATATCTGTTAAACTACATAGTGTACACCATGAGGGATTTTGTATTGTATTAATTACACAGTATGATTTCTAGTTATTTTAAAGGTTGTTAAACATATGTTAGACCAAAAGTTTTGGTCAAATTCACTGATAAATCCACCTCGTATTTTTAAATAGGTAGGGCTATCGATTAATGTATTTTAGATAATGACAGCATTTTGGTGGATGGGGTTGAGATTAAGAAACTCTAAGCTCTTGATGGCAATTGTAACTCAACTGTATTGAGCCTAAATGTACCTTTTATTATGATGTAATTTGTTGACACACAATGCCATATTGTATAACAATGTATTAAATGGGATCTAGTTGATTCAGTCAAATATGTGTTCTAGGTATTCAATTCATTTACACCTTCAGTCTGGAAAATTTATCATACTGCTGTATATTTTTGCAGGATGTCAAAGTTGTTCCAGATGGGTGTACTTCTGCATGAGATTAGTGAAAAATCATTATTAGAAACTCCCACCATGCTTTTAGAGAGAAGCTTATATTAATGCTTTGAAAGCACTCACGTCCTTTTATGTTTAAGTTAATAAATTGTAGGTACGAAATTTCTATCCTATTGCATAGTGTCTGTTCTACGTCTAACCAGGACACATCTAGAGGGCTATGTTTTAACCATCTTGAGATGTATTGAAGCCTTTTGGCTAAAAAATAATGATGAAAGTTTGGCAGATCTAGACCTCCTTATCTTTGGACATTTGTAGTGTTTTTGAGGTGATATGTAGGGGTCTATCTTTCCAAAAAAAGTACAGATGGAAGATATCTAGATACATGGAAGATACATATATTTTTTAATTTGTGTGATTAAGACACGCCCATTCGACAGATTCGAAACATTCACATGAAACAAAGTACCATGCAATAATAATTACTATCTTAAAAGATATTTTATTTTGGATCATTTTAGATTGAGCAATCTATTCATACACAATGTTGCAACATCTATGTGATGGATATCATTTGTCCTTACAGATTATGCCCACAATCAACAAGCTGCATTGAGTTTCTCTTATCCTTTAATAAATTTAAAAAAAGTCATTTGGACAATACTTTGATTTAAATTCAACTTAGCTTAAAAGGATTCTTGAGAGTTGTTGAATTAGGTTCTTTTAAATGGGTATGGCAGTTTGTGCTATTTTAGAAAACATTAAACCGTTACTACATTTGTACACCGTGGATATTTACATAGATGTCAATAATAATTTTCACATGAAATGGAGGTAGAAGGTGGTACTCTATTAGATATCTTCCAATGTGAAACATACTCAGAAGGAACAAAACATGTAATATGTTTTTGGTAAGAATAGCTATCTAACAGAAAGGTAAGGTGGTGCAAAAATCAATAAAATGGCATTTACTTGTTTGCTTCATTCTTTACACCATTTTACTATATCATACAGTTACTCTGGCTGAAAACACACCACATGCTCTGTCCTCAGTTCATGATGAACATGTATTTTATACATTGGATTTAGTTTTTATTGAAGTCTTAGTTTATTTTTTCTATCTTTGTATTGTTGGTTTTTCAGGGTAACTTCTTTGCCTTTGGATAGAGTGCCAGTAGACAGGACAACGGTTTCGTTTGAAATGTAACATTGCTTTATGTCTTGCTCTTGAATAATTCAATTTGAAATAAATAAATTTAACGGTTCATAAAATTGCATTTCAATAAAAAAACTACGATTCTTTTGAAACAGGAGATGTTTTTAAGAAAGAAGGATTCTACTTTGGCCTTGGACCCTCTCAGACTAGCCATTAGCTTAAGCTACTGGCTCAAACTAATCTTGAATTTAGACTAAATACAAATGCCAAGAGAGTTATCTAATGCAGGAAATATATTAATTATTTCAGATTTTAGGTATTCCTATGACTCATGCCTATTTTTTCCACCCACAGTTTACTCCTAAGTATTCTAAAATAAATCAATGAAAAAGTATATTAAATGCGAAGGATTTAAATGGTCAAAAGCAATAAGGTTGAACTCCCACACAAGAGCATTATCATAGAGCTCAGTTTGTATTTTATCTCTTTTGAATTTGTTTCTTTTGACTGGTTCCTTTAACAATAGGGACATTCATTTCCATTTCTAAAATGATTCCTAATGGAGTCATTTTCAGAAATGTTTGTATTTCCCTCTGAAATGCTCTCCTGTGCCAACTATGTCATCATTTGAATATGAAGTCCAAGTTGATCAGATGACATGATTTAAGGAAAGACGTGAAAGACTGAATAGCCTGATTTTCCTTCAGGGACATTTTTCCTTTGGCTGAAGGTGTGACTGACTGACTCCTCAAATGCATAGTGCTCAGTAATAGTGTGACGTCCAAATAGTCTGTTTTATATTTATGCAGAGAACATGATAACACTGATTAGATATGCCAATCCATTACACACTGTGCCTTTTCCATACAGAGATGTTTAAACTGTAATGCAAACCCTTTGGTGCTGATGAGTCGTAACTGGAGATTCTCTAATGTCTAAGTAAGATAAACAAACCCAGATTGTAGACCAGTTAACTTTTAAACATCTTTTCAGGTGTTTTATCCCATAGTGTCTTTATTCTCTTCTCTTGTCTGGCCAATACGTTTTCTCACAAAAAGCTATATGTTTAGTTTGTCAACTTTGTAGATTTTTAATCATTGCATATATCACAAACCTGATGTTTTGATCTACATGTTTGAATACCTGGGTATGGTTAGAGAGAGTTTTTTTTTCTTTATGTTAACATGTCGTTTACTCTTGCTGAGGGTAATCACTGAGGCAATTACTCCTAATTAGATTCATTAATTATTAGATCTGCCAGTCTATTTTACTGTCAGGTATTGTTTGTTTATAGCCATGCATGTTTAAGTGTGTAAGAAAAGTGAGAAAGAAAGGGTTGACTTTATTTCAGGTTCCAACACTGCACAGAATTTGAGTGCATTGACCAAATAACTGGTATAAAGTTGGAGAAATGATATTAATGTTTTTAACCTATGTTTATGTAGATTGCTTTTCTGTTCACTAACTTAAACAGTTTACAACATTAGCTTTATAACATCCAACCTCCAACAGAAACAATTCATTATTAAAATATATTTTTCTGAATGAAAATAAACTCAATAATAACCTGGTTCCTGCTGCCTATATTTGATGTATATATCTTTTATACATTAATTTGTCAAAAAATGAAACTCAGAAAAATAAATACTTATTTCCATTAAATAAAATAATTTCATTGAACGTCAATTTTACACTGTAATGTGTGAAAATTAGTAGTAACTGTATACCATTAGTTTTGAAACCTGTCTTAATTGTGTATTATTTTAAGAGGAAAAAGTATTCATACAAAAGGTTCATTGTGCAATAACTTCATTCATCTTCAAATGTGTTTTAAACTAGCCAAATATTTTAAATATGGTTTTGCTTTCTATTTATTTTATTAGATCTGGTAAAGGATGAAGATATCTGAAGACTCAATGTGCATTCTTCTTGTATACAGACATTTTTACCTTGCCAAATCAAGCTTTGTGATGTCATCTCTTTGGGTGCCACTGAGTGCTCTGCCCTTAAAATTTTATAATCCTTGCATATCTTTGTTGGGTTGAAAAGACTGAAGCCATTCAATAAATTGCTATGTATAAATGTATGTTTCTTAGGTGCTTTATAGTGAAAGAGAAGAGTTAAACTGTGCTATAGAATTTTTTGTGGCATAATTCACATTTGAGCATATTAGAAGGTACATTTTTCTGCAAAGCAGAGTAAATCTCAAATTTGTTTAAAGAATCAGTGTTGACCGTGCATGCAGTGAAAGCGCGCCATTTGAAATTAATCTATTAGTGTCAAAATTAGCTAATTATTGCTGTTGTGCAAGAATTGCATATCAGTTAGACTACTTACATTATTGGAGGTACAAATTTCTGTGGCGATATGTTTAACTTAGAAATAGGAATTACATATAAAAGTGAAGACCTTTGGACTTTGAAGACAAGGGTTCTGCATAATAACTAAAGGTATGCAGTAACTAGTTACATTTACTCAGTAACATTTACTTGAGTAACATTTTGGGGAAAAAATGCTTTTAGATTTGATTTTACTGCATTGCACTGGTCACGTGCTGTGTGGAGAATGGACCCAAACGCACTCGCTGAAGGAAGGTGCAGGATGTTTATTAAAGTGAGGAGATCGTGATGATGGTGGTGAACGGAGACACTGGACATCGGGCAGGGAAGGAAGACAGCAGGAAGACGACACACCATGGAGATTGACAATTACTACTACTAAGGAGGACTACTAGGAGGAAGGAGGAATGATCCGGCCGGGAGTGAAAGGAAGTGAGGGGTCTTAAAGGCAGGAGGTGAGTAGGATCAGGTGTGGATGATGAGACAGACAGGTGAAGACAATCAGGCAGGAATAGGGCAGCGTGACAGCACTGTTGCTTTTACTTTTACTTGAGTAATATTATTGTGCAGTATAATAACTCTTACTTGATTAAAATTTTTGGATAGTCTACCCACTGTGAGTAACTTCACTAAATTAAGAACAAACACATTTTAACCATAAATGCAACACATGCAGATCTAGATTTTATATTCAAGTGAGACCTCCTTTTTATTCACCACCTTTGTTCTAATGTTCCGTTCTATCTACTGAGCCTGTTGAGACACTTTAAGTAAAAAAATTACCTGCTGTAACTATTAGTTTTATAAATGTAGATATTTTTCTTCAGCCTGAATTTGTACTTATGTTTTTATGTGTTATTTTTTGTATTTTACTCTTCAAAATAGCAGAAATTGCTCATAACTTAGTTTCTGTCTGATGACATCAATTTTAAATATTGAAACAAATGTTATGATCAATTACTCAGTACTGGAGTCGCCTTTTTACCAAATACTTTTTTACTTTTAATTTATTAATTTGTTGAAATGCTACCTTTTATTTTTACTTGAGTAAGAATATGTTGAAGTGGTGCTACTTTAACTTGGGTACAATTTTTGGGTATTCTACCCACCTCTGAAAATAACAAGATAAGTATTTATGTAAACATAGCTACACTTGCTGTGATGGACTGGCGACCTGTCAGGGTTTACCCTGCCTCTCGCCCAATGATTGCTGGAGATGGGCATCAGCTCCCCCGCAACGCAATGAGGATGAGTGTATATAGCCAGTAGATAGAGGATTATCTTGGCAGTGAAATTGGAATGTCTTTAAAAAAAAACTTTCTAAATTCATAAGGAATTTGCTATGCTTCATAGCATAGCAAATTTCTTATGAACATGCTACCATGTACAGAAAAGTGGTGTGTCTGTTTTTCAACTCCAGTAAAACTAAAAGACTTAGTAATTTATAATACAGAAAAATGGATTTTTTTAAAGAAAAGTTTCTGAATGGCAGACAGATGCTTCTTGCTGTCTTGCTGTTTTTACTTTCTATGCTTTGTCTGTTTTACTTAATCATGTAAAGCCCCTTGAATCACCTTGTTGTTGAAAGTGTGCTATACAAATAAAATTGCCTTGCCTGCCTGCCTTGCCACACTTTTACTAGCTACAACTTAGATTCAGTGATAATGGTAAATGGTAAACAGTAAAAATCAGTCGGCGGAAATGAGCTCAATTAGGGACCCCACGGACCATTGCAAACCCATTTTACTCTCACAGAATTCTGAAGGCTTTTGAAAACACAGGGGAAATAATGGGCTGCAAGTCTGAAGATTATAGACGCAATTTAATTTCCTATGACTTTATGACTGGTGACAGCATATTGTGCGTGTGTGTGTGTGTGTGTGTATAGGTTTAAGTGAATACTTAAACATATGTGAGTGTTCATAAGTAAGGAATTAAAGTGTGACTTATTGCTGTGAGTCTATTCGAATTTAAATGTGTTCGTGTTGCCAGTACCTGCAAGCAGCTCATGATGGAATCAGAATGAATCATGTTGGACACGTTTACACATGCTTCATTTTTAGAAGAGACAAGGAACCCTTTTTAAACCTGTACTTTAGAGTTTATTTAATGTGTCAAAGAGTCTGCAAAAACTCTGTCATCACAGAGCAACTGTGAGAAGAGTTACATTAGGTGATGTGTTTTGTTGAAAATCTATGCACAGAAATCATGCTAGATAATCTACAAAACAGAATTTGAAAGACATCTAGTAAAATGCGACATGAATTAACATTAAAAATAAACAATTAGAAAGTACCTTTTAATATTCTTATAAAAATATTTATGCTTCTTTGTTTCACTGCATGCCATTGTACACTTTACAAAAAGCGGTACATTTTTCAGAATTGAGCATGTTTCATTGACATTAATACATTTTGACTCAAACTTCTAAATCAATTTTTTTCTGTTCACATAATAAAAAATACAAATTGTCCTTCATGTAAACATCTACTGTCATGTATGTTAACATTTATATATAAACATATATTGTGGTGCATATAAAGCAGGGGTGCCCAACCCTGGTCCTCGAGATCTACCATCCAGCAACTTTTAGGTGAATCTCGATCTCGAGGACCAGGGGTCTCATTTATAAAACATTGCGTAGAATCCCTACTAAAAGTGTATGTACGACCAAAACAAAAAGTTTGCATACGCCAAAAAGATTTCTGATTTATAAAACAATCCCTACGCACAGGTGTAAGCAATTTCCCCTTTATAAATCAGTCTTCTTGGAAGTTTGCGCACGTGAATTTGGCTCATATCGCGCCCTGAACACGCCCAAATCCGGCTAGAAAAGGTCAATGCAAAGCAGGACATGAATATTGATGCATATGAAGAAGAGGGGAAATATGGCAACAACAAAAAAAAACCAAGAAGAGAAACTTTACGGAGATGAAGATTGAAGAGCTAGTGGGTGAAGTGGAGGTTAGAAGAGACATTTTATTTGGTGGACACAGCAGTGGTGTCACAAATAAAAGGAAGAACTGCGAGTGGCAGCATGTGGCGTCTGCAGTGCAGACTGTCAGTGCAACTGACAGGACGGTACCTGAAATAAAAAAAAGTGGTCGGACCTCAAAGTCGAGGCAAAAAAAAAAACTTGCCTCCCAACGCCAGAGTGGGTCTGCTACTGGAGGGGGTACGTGTACACCCGAGCTGACACCACTGGACAGGAAGATGGCAAGTATCATGGGAACATCAAGCGTGTACGGTGTTGTGTCAGAGAAGGAGGGCGACACCGACCTGGCAGAAACGACAGATGAACCCGGTAAAGCACCTTTTGGATATATTCTATTACGTGGCTACGTTAACAAATTTGAGCATATTTTAAGGAGATAGACTAATATGCCGTGTCTTTTCAGCTCTTCCAAAGTCGGTAGGTGGCGAGGATGAGGAGGCTGAGAAAGATGAGGTTGCCCAGCGTCAGGCTGCCCCCAGCACCAGTGCTGCCGGTGCCCGTGGTGCATCCAGCAGTGGTCGGGTTCTGACTGAACTGAAGCTGTGATGCAGACACAGAGAGACACCATCAGCGCCATCAATTCTGTGACAAACGAGTTAAAGGCCCCGTTTTGTGCGTACGCAACGTTTATAAATGAGACCCCTGGATCGGGCATGCCTGATATAAAGTGTATCATACATAGATCTTCTACTGCCCCCATGTGGTTCAAACTAGTAAAACAGTTAAGTGCGGAGACTGGGACAAAAGAGCTAAGGTTTGAGCTAAATTTGTCATTTCCAAACTCAGCTGAGGAGGAAAAGATGTGAAGCGGGTTATACTGTCCTCTACAGGCTATCGTAGAGGATACTAATTCAGCAGTATTGCATGTACAGTATAGTTTTCACTGCTGACTTTAGTTCTGTCATCTTATTGTTGGTCTATCATCACTTAAAAAAGACTATTATGACTATTATGTGTTTATTAAACCTTAAGTTTGATCAATGTAAAATGGGGTCAGTGTAATTCTTCAACCCCCCCCCCCCCCCCACACACACACACACAAAGAAAAAAAACAATTATTTAAATTACATGCAGTTTATTTATTTTTTTCACAGAATAATTGTAGTCATACAAACGTTCTTATATGCAGGGACTACTTAGAGAGAAGCTCTAAAAACGATTTATTGTGGTGTGGGTAGTTTTTCCCTTCTCCGACAGAGGTGCTAATCAAACCTTTTACTCCATTTAAACTAGGGATGCACCAATACCACTTTTTTGGAAAACGAGTACGAGTATGAGTACTTGCATTTCAGTACTCGCCGATACTTACTTAATAAAAACATGATTTAAATTTACAGGTAACAGCTTTAGTCATATAATTTAACAAAAAAACAAGGGACTAGTTTGAAATTAAGAACATTTATTTAAAATGAAAAGCATATTGTATGCAACATATTACAGAATAAATAATTATATTGATGTCCCAAGCCGCTGATATCATATCTGGGCTCCAGAACATGGAGGAAACGCAGGAATCCTACATTTTCTACCTCCGAGAGTGGCTGGTCACTCAATGCAATGTACTCGATAATTGCCTGTGTTATTTTCACAGCACATGGATTGTGTCTGGACATTTTCTCTCGTCTTGCAAGAGTTTGGTGTAGCGTGGGTTGTGTTGGTTTAGAAGCATGGGTAAACTCTTTGTACTCATCGTGTTGGGATTTTAGGTGCTTGATTAAATTACTTGTGTTAAATGCGCTACCTTTTGAGCCTCCTCTGGACAATTTCGCAGAGCACAATTTGCAGTCCGCCTTTGTTTTGTCGTCTTCATTCACTTTGAAATAGTTCCACACGGCTGACATGTCTCGTCTCGCCTTCTCCCCGCTCTGAGCTGCAGCCGGGGCCTGGGGGCGGGCACTTGGTGCGGGCACTCGGTGCCTGTGATTAACCCCTTACACGGCGCTCAAACATAGACATTTCTCAGACCGTGGTATCGGTCCCCGGTATCGGGGGACTTTTAACGAGTACGAGTACTTTAGAAAATGTGGTATCGAGGCCGATACCAGATACCGGTATCGGTATCGGTGCATCCCTAATTTAAACTGTTGTGTTTCTTCATTTTTCAATTCTCTGTCTTTAAGGGATTTTTAAGTGTCTTTGGTTGGGATCTGAAGATTTCCTTTTATGGTGGTAGTTAGAGGTCACATGATAATTTTAATAATTAAAGTTGAGTTTTATCTATAAGGCTATTTGTAGTTTTCTCTTCATCAAAGCCTGTAATTTGAAGCTTGGTTACACATTTCCTAGCATTTGATGTCAAACCCCAAGCTGCTGTTACTTTTTGCTTGTTTATTTACATTTTTGTGATGGTGCTATTTTGTGGTTATTCAGAAAACCAGATTTTTATTGGATCTAGAATCAGTGGCTCTATATGTGTTACACCTCTGTAACAAGTGAGCAGAATAGTTTCTAGACAAACACTGACTCAAAGTGGACAAAGAAGAGAGAGAAAAAAACTTTTTTTAAAGTCCCTCTGATGGTAAGTAGTTACATTTACTTCAGTTCAGAAATATTTTAACATTAACTAATTTAAATTAAATGTTGCTATAACAATCTAAGAAAACTAAGTTTCTCGAAATAGTCATTACAGATGATGATGGCTGGTTACAGGTAGGATCTCCTGTAGTGGTCTGTATTATGGTAGATATGAAAAAGTCTCAGACTGAAAACACTCTGTTGTTGAATTAGAGAATCTTGAGCTCTTTTAAAGCCTTGGTATCACCCAAATTAGCTAACATTTTCATGCAAAAGGATGCCAAGAGGAGGAGTCAAACGCAGATTTAGGTGCAAGAACAAACACAATTTAAACACAAACACAATTTAAGTGCAAGAACACATATTTGAACACAAGGAACTTTTCGAGCACGAACAGAGTGTTTTAAGGGAGAAAAGCATAGGATCTTAGCACAAAAACCGCAATATTATGTTCTGAAAATGAAAAAATACGCCCTTGATTAATGGCAGGGATTTCTTCCCATACTTGACAATCAATCAGGTCAATCAGGTGTCAACACATGTACAAGTATCCTTAAGTCTGGAAGACGAACAGAGGACATTCAACTGGTCCGGAGACCATAACACTGTCCACGCATATGTACACACACAAACATCTCATCTCCTCTCACCGTGTGCAGCTGTCACAAACTACTTGCTTCTGGCTGTGACCATTGCACACAGGGGTACTGCATTTCCAACAGCAACCAGTGGCTTTGCAATCTTTGTTTCTTGGACACAACTGGCACCTCTTTCTCTTCTGTTGGCCCTGTGGCCGGATTGCACCAGTTTTTGTCACTGCACACCTTCCTTTTTGTACGCAAGAAGGAACTTTTTGAGTGTGAACAGATTGTTTTGAGGGAGAAAAGCATAAAATCTGAGCATAACAACAATAAATAATGGTCTGAAATTAACAAAATATGCTCTTGATTAATGGCAGGGATTCAGTCCCATTGTCAAGAGCTAAAATGTGAATGAAAAGTAAAAAATGTGCATGTCAAAAATTTAATTGCTCTTTTGTTTGAACAAAATATATAATCTTAACCAAAATGAAGGAAATATCTTTAGTTTATTGCAAAAAGGCATTGATTTTGAGTAAGAGTGGGGTACAAAAACTGCGATTTCCTAAAATTAATGACAAAATAAATAAAAATGCAAATGACCTCATGTCACAAACATGTTTTATGAGGAATACCTGGAATATTAAAAGATTACAACTCTTCATTTTAAAGATTTTGAAGAATAACAACCCAGTTTATTGCAAAAACATTGATTTTAATTGGGGTCATTTTTCCTACGTACCCTCTCGTGCAAGAGTTGTACGTAGGTTATTGGTAGGTTGTGCGAAGAGTTAAGGATTTAGAATTGCGCTAGGGTACGATGGACTTTTGAGTTGCTGGAACCTAGTTCTACGTGCTAAATAAAAGTAACCAGTTGTAACTAATTTGTTTTATAAAGCTCAGCTACTCTTGTTGATAAGAGAAACATTGTTTGTTGTTCTTTCCCCTTTGTATTCTTATTTTTTACTATCTTATTTAACTTTTTTTCCTTTCCTTTTTAGTTTTTCCCTTTTTGTCATTGCCTTAATTTGGGCTTAATCCTTTCTGTTACAGTCATGAAGCATTTATGAAGGACGATTGTTTTGATTGAAACATGATTGTAAATGCAAAATCCCAATGAAAATATTGTGGCAAAAAAAATAAGCTGTGCGTTGTCTACTTGAATGGTTTCTGCTGAGAATACACAGAGAAGTCGAATTTTGCTTTGAAGTGACTGAAACACTGAGACCGTATATCTATTGTAGTTGACACTACCTGACCAGAATAACTTATTAGTTTATTGTTAGATATGATGGTCATTATCTTGTGGCTTTGCATGGCATATGCGGGCGATAACAATTATTTCCCTGAATGTCAGCGTGCAGTGAGTAAAAACTTTGCTTTATAGATGATGCAATGTTTTCTTCAACAAAAAGATGAACTGTTGCATTAAAGCCAAAGCAGAACAAAGGTTTATAAATGAAGCACTTATAATGAAAAAGTAGTTTATTAAAAGGTTGTGCCAGACAGCAGAAAACAGTCTGACAATTTATTCATTGCTCTTAAATAATATTAAATCTGAAGAAGTCAGCGGATTGTTTGAATTTGAGTCAATCCCCCATACTGAGCAAGCACAAGGCGACGGTGGAGAGGAAAAAAACTCCCTTTAACAGGAAGAGAAAAACCTCCAGCAGTACCAGACTCAGTATGGGCAGCCATCTGCCTCGACCGGCTGGAGGAAGTGGGCCACGAGAACTTTCTATGAGAAAGAAAAAATGAGAGAAAACAAAATTTACTATTCAATTCAGTTTATTTATATAGCGCCAATTCACAACAGATGTCATCTCAAGGCACTTAACAAGAAGTCATTTCAATACATTTATACAAACATTCCAATCAGTTAAAAAGTTTCCTATTTAAGGAATCCCAGCAGATTGCGTCAGTCATAGTTTCATGTACCAACATGTTCAATGAAAAATGGCAAGTATGTACAAACACTACATACTGTTTTATGGATGCATAGAGAGCTAAAAAGAAGATATGTTCCAGTTGCAACTCCAGTTGACTCAATGCCATGAAAACTCTGGCTGAACCTCTCATGATGTTCATGCTACCTCATCGTCTTTAGAGCGTATTCATTTCCTGCTAAGAGATCACAGAGAGCGTTAATAATTCACTTACCTTCTCAGTGCTCTACCTTCCATTGCTCCGGCTGAATCAGTGCCATGACGGATTCTGGCTCTCCGCTGGTGTCTGCTGCTCCTTTCATGCTCCTTTTCCTAGTCCATCTTTTAGTCCATCTCTTTTATGTCACCTCTAGCAAAGGCGCCTGGTCAAGTGGCCCAGCTTTTAATCTTAATTTACTTTCTTGTAGTTTAACCTCCCTGCCACCACAGTCTGCTTTTGAAATAAAAGTCCCCCTCATCCAGAGGTGTCAAAAGTATTCACATTCAATACTCTAGTAGAAGTATAGATACTAGGTTTTTAAAAAGACTTCTGTAGAAGTTGAAGTATCAAGTCAAGTTTTTTACTCAAGTAAAAGTAAAAAAGTACTTGATTCAAAACTACTTAAAGTATAAAAGTAAAAGTAATGTATTTTTAAAAATGACATTAAAGAATTAAGCTTAAGCCACACCTGGGGGGGGCTGGTGCCTATCTCCAGCGGTCAAGGGGCAGGGTAGACCCTGGACAGGTCGCCAGTCCATCGCAGGGCAACACAGAGACATACAGGACATACAGCCATACACACACACACTCATACCTAAGGGCAATTTAGAGAGACCAATTCACCTATAGCAGTCATGTTTTTGGACTGTGGGAGGAAGCCGGAGTACCTGGAGAGAACCCACACATGCACAGGGAGAACATGCAAACTCCATGCAGAAAGATCCCAGGCCAGGATTCGAACCCAGGACCTTCTTGCTGCAAGGCAACAGTGCTACCAACTGTGCCGCTGCACATATATGCCCATTAAAATGAATTAATCTTAGTGCAATGCAATTACATTACAGAACCATATGTGGACTACTGAGCATTAATATATATATATATATATATATATATATATATATATATATATATATATATATATATATATATATATATATATATATATATATATATGCAACTCTCTAATGACCCCCTTGTGGCTCACGAACCTCATGTTTATTGATTCAGTTATTTGTACTCCGCGCTTCAATTCAAACCTAAAAATGTCCGCGCGTCTGCACCAAATGGTCATGGGTGTGAATTATAATCTGTCAAAATGACAAGTGGCCTTCGGATTTTCCGTCACCGTGTTAAAAACACACACAAAAAAACGGACTAATATGGAAAATATTCAGTTAACGGGACCCCGTGTGCGCAGTACAAAATGGTTCGCGTACAAGCGAGGTGTCAGAATGGTAAACGTTTAAAATTATGATCAAACCACTGTCAAATTCTATCCAGTTGGGCAATTTTTAGATCGTTTTTTTGTGTGTCTTTTTAATAAAAGAATGAATGAAGCAGGAGTAACGAGGCTATTTTTAAAATGTAAGGAGTAGAAAGTACAGATAATTGCGTGAAAATGTAAGGAGTAGAAGTAAAAAGTAGGCCCATAGATAATTACTTCAGTAAAGTATAAATACCCCAAATTTCTACTTAAGTAAGGTAACGAAGTATTTGTACTTGACACCTTTGCCCTCATCATAACATTAGTTATTAGCTATTTCTGAGTGGTAAGATCAGTGAGGAGGAAAAGCAAAGCAACAAACTCTGAAGAGTCTTTTTAAATGATTATAGACAGTATTTGTCTTACAGATCGTGAATTGGATAAAAACAGAGGAGAAAATCTGGCCTGACCTCACACAGTTCAGGTGGAAAGCACAAAACACATACACATTCACTTGGCTAAATTCAGCTGTAACGCTGGTTTAGTCAACAAAATACCTAGGAAACGGTCACTGGAATTCAGTCGAATTGTTTACCTGACTTTACAAAGAAATGTTTTATATGTGTAAGTCTTTACTGACCTAGACTACTAGTGCATCTTAGAGCATTTTTATGCACACATTTTTATTCCTCCATTGCTCATTGCAGGGCTGTAAGGGACAGGTATGGCATCTGATTAGTTACAAAAGTCATAAACTTTCATTCCGTGTGTGCACGCTGAACATCGAGCGCATAAATGTGATACACGTGAGGAGGTTATCACTCGTAAGTGAAAACATACATTGCGAGAGGGCATTTGTGCACTGTGAGTGAGCGAACAGTATCTGGCTGTGCACAAGAGAATGTCAACCAAACTAGGCGCATACATGATGGCCAACGAGCAGCAGTGATGATCATGTTTTTGGCTATTTCACTGCGAGCTTAGTTGATGAGTCCTCGCATGCTCAACTGCTGGATTTTTGAATATGGAGGTGGGGGCTGTGAATGATGTGCTGTATCCTCTGATTGGTCAGTTTATGTTCCTTCTCTCCCCCCTCTCTTAAGAGTGCAATAGTTTATTCCTGGACCATAATGGCGCTTACCAGACAACAAATCTGTGCATTACCCTCACCAACTGATATGAGTAGTTGTTCCCACTCAAAAATAGTATTCTTTCAATTGTTTTTTTATGCACTAGCTTAATAGCTATAACTTTACTGAAGATACTGAAGAAAAATACTGATACTGAAGATAGTGAAGAAAAATACTGATACTGAAGATACTGAAGAAAAATATACACAGTAAAAGGATGTTTGTATTGGGGGAAAAACTACACAAAGCATTAATGCACTTTTAAGTGAGTTTGCTGCTAGAAGAAACAGAAGAAAAAGGGCAATGTACAAAATAAAATCAAAACAACAAAATCAATTTTCCTTATTGAAAATGGCAGAATAAGCAAGTATACTTTCTTAGACTATACTTTAAAATGTTTAATGGAATCGATTACGGATCACCTGTCTTAGAAGGTCAAACATTTTTAAAAATGTATAGGTCAGATGTAATATTATTGCAGCTAGCTCAAACTTGCCAGGAGTCTATTCACTACAAAGTATAGATTTTATAATAACATGTAATATGGTGCTAAGCTTCTTTTACCATTCATTTTTGTTTCTCTTTCAATTCAAAAGTTTCAGTACATTTAATTCATTTTAGGCTGTCATTGTTTTGAGCTCAACATCCAAATTCAAAGCTATGCGGATAACACACAGTCAACCGCATGCTCGTCACTGCCGTGTGCTCATTGGCTATCATGTATGTTGATTGACATTCACTTGTACAGATGCTTGTGCGCAGGCAAATAATATTTGCTCGCTCAAAGTACACAAATGCCCTCTCACGACGTATGTTTTCTCCCAAGAGTTATAACCTTGCATATATCACATTTATATGCTCAATCTTCAGCGTGCACACAAAAAATGAACGTTCGAGTCTTTTGGAACTAATCAGATACCAGACAGATGCCCATTTTCAGGAGTCAGAGGGTGACAAGCAGGGTACACCATGGACAGGTCACCAGTCCATCACAAGGCAACACTAAGAAACAACCATTTACACACCCAGGTCTAATTTGCGATCTCTATTCAACCAAACACACATGTTTTTTTGGACTTTGGGAGGAAACCGGAGCACCCGGAGAAAACCCACACATTCACAAGGAGAACATGGAAACTCCACATAGAAAGACACCTACACTAGCTTTGGGACCCAGGACCTGCTGCTAGACTGTTATCCTTTCAAACTGTGGTACGACTCAAATGATCTATTGCATTATACTCTGACATTCAAAATGACATTGTCTTCTATGATTTATTTATTTATATAGTTATTTTACTTATATATAAATACAATGACAGTAAATAAAATAAATAAATAAATAAATAGTGCCTTCTATTTTGTACCTAAACCAGACACACACACTAATTCCTAGATTCTATTTTAGAGTCTCCAATCACCCTAATATGCTTGAGGAAACCGGAGCACCTGTGGAAACCCACACATGACTGGCAGATGATACGCAAACTCCAAAAAGAAAATGTTTCTAATTTCAACCTTTATCTGCAATCTGTTCTATCATCCTCAGACATAAACACCAAATTAATGAACAAATAAATCAAAACTGCTCCCCTAATTTTGACCACAACCAGGCGCCAATGCCCTCTACAGCTGTGGATAAATAAATAAACGTATTATTTCAAAAATAGTGTTAGCCTATTCTTTTCATGTAACTTTTGTGGATCTCAGGTGGGATGTTATAGTTTTAATTCCTTACGTGTCTCTTGTAGAACAGGACATATGCTGACTCTTGCCGTTCCTTGCAAACTTTCCAACCAGCCGCTTCATTAACTTCTGCGTCATTGAATGTGAGCCAGAGGTCATTTGGCTCATCTGGATGGTTTTCTGGGTGTATACCGTCACAGATGTAATGTCCTTCTTCAGTGTTCCCGTAATGACTGATGGCGCTTATCAGACTGTAGCAGCCACCACCCTGACAGAAAACAAAATGTAGAAGAGTTAATATCTCAAGCATACTAAATCATCCTGATGTTTTTTGCATATTGTGGAAAGTTTAGAGGTTGTTTTACAAGCTTGGAGGACACCACTAGCTCCCTCTGAAGCCTAACAGGATCATAGACCTTCTCCAGATTGAAAGATGGAGTAAACCGAAAACGCTTGAGGTGTAAGATAAGAAATCTGAAGGGAACACAAATATGTACAGAGTGAAGTCTGAATATCTACAACAGGCAGCAACCCTTAAGGGGGACATATTATGCCTCTTTTTAAATAAGTTCACACCAGCTCAGTTCTTGACAACTTCAGTCCCTTTCAGAATGAGCTGTTTAGAGGGCTAAGTCTTTTATGCAAATTAGCGTTTACAGACCACTCCCACCCACCTTGTTACTAGGCTGCGAGTTTGCCAAGCATTAGAATGGGATGGAATTGGAATTGGTGGGTGGGATTTGATAGGGTGAGGGGCGGATAGATGCAAGTTCCACTTATTGGGACATTACAATAAGGAACTTTTTCAAACGGCTTATAGAAGCACAAGATTTCTGACAATAAAATTTTGAGACTCAAATGGCAACACAAAAGGATGAAAAAAGTGACATTTGTTTAATATGTCCTCTTTAAAGTAACAAATCTATAGACAAGCTGAAGGTCAGTGCAGCAGTTTTGAAATCTCTCAGGTTAGGTGATAATTTATAGTAGATGTGACATCACTTACCGAGGCAGAGTTGCAAATGTAGACTTCTGGCCCGATGTCCTCCCTCCACACTCACAGTTATAATCTAACTCGACTTCCTACAGAGCATCAAACACAAGGGTGTAAGATAAAAACCTGCTTTGACGACTCCAACACGCAAACGTAGATTGTTAATGTGACTGAATGAGAACTGTTGGTTCTTACCATCAGATGCATCTGAAGCATCTCATTGACTGAGCCACCAGGAACCAGATCCAAAGATAGGTTGGTGAATTCCTCCTGTCTCAAAGACTGATCTCCACACCTGAACATCAGAGGAACATAATTCATTAAAATGCACCTGCTAAACTTAAAATGCGCTATTGCCTATTAAGACTTGATGGCAGAGTGCATGGGGTTTAATTTCGTGGTCTTACATCTTGCATGTCCTGGTGTTTTCAATCCTAAACACCAGATTTTCTTCAACTGGGCAGGTGTAGCTTGTTCCAAGGCAAGAAGCGGTGTCCTTGAGTTGAGGAGCAAGAAACCGGATCTTTGACAGGACTGTCATTAGGAACTCATGGGCGTCCTAAACATCAATAACGACACATAACTGATAAAATAATAGTAGTATAATATATACAATAGATATATAATATAAAATAATAAATATAATAATAGTAATAATAATGTATATAACAAATTATTAGCAAAGGACAAAAAACAATGTAATTAGCCAATTCTACAAACACTGAAAGCATATGGTTCACTCCTACTGGGATGACTACTTTGAGGGCAGAGGCGTCTGAACAAGGGGCACCTGTCTTAACCACAACACCACGCAACACCCCCACATTGTGGCTTTCAAAGCAACACCCACCCATGTTGATTACTGAATGCCATACACACAGAACCCATCAAAATTATTCTTCAAAATCTCTAAAAATTAAGACAGATCATGAGGTGTGTTTGAAAAGTTCAAGTGTCCATTAAGAGGTTAATAATAGTGTGTTGGCCATTGTGTGTTGGTGTTTGGAACTTAATAGACTTCCAGTACACGGTGCAGACAAAATTCACCACATAATTTAAGAAAAGCAGCATACAGAGGATGCACACTGGATTAATTTTAAAGCTGATTAAACGGTCGGCCTGAGTTGATTGAAAACACAAAATTACAATTGCTAGCATTTTAGCATTAGGAGACCATAATTAGTATTGGCATGCTAACAATATCATGATCTAGTGTTACCATTAGCAGGTAACACTGCTATTCCAGTTATGCATCTGTTAGCAGCGTGGGTTCAAGCAGCATTCTAAATGTATATATTACCTGCTAAACATTTTGCAAATATGATGCCAAACTACAATGAAATCAAATCAAACTTTATTTATAAAATGCTTTTCATACAAAATAGCATCTCAAAGTGCTTTACAGATTAAAATGTTAAAATGACCCCACATAACTTCCCCCCCAGAACAAAAACATGATCACAGTTATACCCCCCACCTCTCAACCCATCTCACATATACGCACACACTTAAAAAGCAACAGTAAACAAGAACATTGGGCCGAGTACAGATGAGCCAGGTAAGGAAATGCCATCAGGGGAGCCATCTGAAACAGCAGCAGCAGATCAACCACAGCAGCCGAGGCACCGGCCCAGGGCGCCCAGTGGAGGGAAGGCTGAGACCCCCACCTCCCCCCAAGCACTACCTGGAGAGTACCCAGGCAGCATATTTTTTAAATATTTTTAAAAAATGATTGTTTTTTAAAAGATTTTTATTATTTAAAAAAAATTTGTTTTTTGTTTAGAGGGCTAATGACCATATTTAAATTTTTTATGAAGGTTGGGTTAAACTGCACTAGTTTTGTAAGTAAAACAAATTTTGTAATGGGTTAACATAGCAGAGGCATGTCATACATGTTTCTGCATTTGGAAGACAAATGATGTTAATTGACTGTATTCCACTTTTTGCTCTTAATGCAACAAGCGACTACAGATACTTGGCACTCAATTAGTATTTAAACTACAAAATAGACAATGCTCCTTGTATTCACAATGAACAGTAACTCAATAAGTGAAAGTTAAAATAAATAAAAAATGCTAAATAATAATTAGTGATTTCCTTAATGTTTTATCAAAGGGTTTCAAACTGATACTTTTCTTACTTCCTGTAAAGGCTAGGTGTGCTGCACCGCTAATCTCCACTCGA
The DNA here is from genome assembly GCA_963556495.2 of Valencia hispanica. Taxonomy (NCBI): domain Eukaryota; kingdom Metazoa; phylum Chordata; class Actinopteri; order Cyprinodontiformes; family Valenciidae; genus Valencia; species Valencia hispanica. The sequence continues at coordinate 20,196,144 of OY747709.1, read as the reverse complement.
GAAAAATCGATGCTTTTCTTTGCTACTACATTCATTAAGTTAATGCTTAATTTCTATCTCCTGAACAGGTACAACTGACTTACGTTCTGCAAACCATTGCTAAAGTGCGGAGCCAGATCAGACACCACCTTTGTAAAAGATTTTAGGTGGCCAATCTTCACTTTTGAGTCTGTCAAGGTGTGACAGTCTCCGATCTCATCCATTTTCCTGCAGATAGACAACAAAGAATAGGGGTCTTTTGTTAGATCTGTTTTGTTGTGGATGTATGACATCAAGGTTGGTGTGGCTGTTTTACCTCAGAAGCTGAGCCTCAGGAACCAAACTCCAGACCTGCTTCGTACATTTAATGCCTCTGAAAAAATCTCCCATGCTGAGGAGGCTCTGCAGGGTGGAGTTCATATAACAGGTGTTTCCAATGTTTGGGAATCTGAACACAATAAGAACATATGACCATAAGATGGGATCATGATCTCTTCAATGGCCAGTTGTGGAGTTAAGGTGAGTTTTTTTCTCAAGAGTTTGATTTAATTCGTTGTTTGTTTACATGTCCTCACCCTCTGGGATTGGAGGTGTTCATTTTCAAAATGTTTTTGTAAGGTACTTGAGTTCTAGAAGCGAAACACATTGTGAGCAAATAAGAAGAAAATTCTGATATGACACCGTTCTGGAATGTAAAGGTAAGCAATGGTAGTGAAAGACTAAGATCAAATAGATCTGTATCACCTTTTAAACTTGTTGAAGAGGTATGGATTCAAGAGTAAACTCCCCAGCAAGTCAGAGTTATCCCCTTGTTGGATGAGGAATTGTAGAAAATGTATGTAATCTGTGTCTTCAGTTTCATCTGGGGATGAAGTGGAGAGTCTCTGCTTATCCAGCTCCCCTGTTGTATCATCTTCAGTGGCGCTGGAAGCAGAAAAAAATTATCAGTGAGGTCCAAAATTACTCATAAAGAAGGTAATTTAAGGCTGGCATGTAAGTCTAACCTGAGCCCCACATCTGGCAAGGGTAAGAACTTCTCAGTCGCTGAGAAGGTGACATCCTGTAGTATTTTTTCTTTTTTGGTTTCATCAGAGCCGCTTTTGGAAAAGGAACATAGACATCAAGTTCACTTGATTGTTGCGGGATGTTTTAAACGCAAGAGTCAGACTTCTTAATATCGACATTATAAATACAGAACAGCTAATGAAGCCCACAGGTGGTATCACTTAAAGTTGTTATCTGAAACAAACCTGGGTTTGGTGTTTGGGCTTGTCTTGTTCTGGACTGAGGATGTGGAAAAGAGTCTCAGCAGATGCTCATCTGTTGGTTTGTTTTGACTTGAGCTACAGGTAAAAGAAGAAAAAGTCAATCAGATAGTGAAACCTCACAGGTGACATTCAAATAATGTACACATTCTTTGTCCCATGAAAAAGTTGATTTTCACAAAAGTGACACACAAATTGAAAACACTGAATCAATATCAGTACCTTGTTGGACTATTTGATGAAATCTTGCCTGGGTCTGGTAATAAAATTGGAGTGAACTTATGTTTTCTCTGTAGAGACAATTTGTCATTATTTCATATAAAAAAAACCACACAATTCTTTACTCAGCTCTAAAGGTGCATCTCAATAAAGGAAAAATTTTAATTTATTTATTTCAGTTATTCAGTTCAATAATTTAAATATTATATAGTTTAATTACATTCAGGTTGATATATTTAAAGTGTTTACTTCTACATTTAATGCAGTGTTTGAGAAAATTTTAATATTGAATAAGTGCAATAAAAAAACATTTTTATAAATATATTTCATTCTACACAAATGTACATCCATGTACTGATCAGCATGTGTTCTCAACAACTGGTCAGAGAAATATCATCTTTGCTATTGCTTTTTCACCTGGTTCTACTGCAGTTTTTCCTTCCACCTAATTTTCCATTAATATACTTGAATGCACCACTCTGAGAACAGCAAGCGTCTTTAGCATTGACCTTTTGTGGTCAAAGGCAAAAGTTCTCAACCTTTCTTTTCTTGAGAACCCCTTTGCCTGTGTCCAAAAGAAGCCGGGACCCCCCAACCCCAACTCTTACCCACATACACGCATTAAAAGTGATTAATTATAAACTTTTATTTGGAAAAATTAAACGGCAGTTGTAGATATTTGTTATTATTCTTCTTGTTTTACACTGTAGGCTAAATTGATGATTTTATTTTTATTTGTTTAGAGCTGCTTTTGAGCAATGTTTTCATGTATCATATATTTTGTGTGTTTCATGCTTTATTGCTGTTTTTACTTTATTCTCTATTCATGTCTGCTATTGAGTAATGTTTTTACGTGTCATATGCTCTGTGTGTGTTTTATGCTTTATTGCTGTTTTTACTTTATCCCCTAATCATGTAAAGCACCTTGGATTACCTTGTTGTTGAAAGTGTGCTATAAAAATAAAATGGTTTTGCCTTACCTATAAATGTAATATTTACAAATATAATTTTGGTAACCTCACCACAGACATAATTCTGCGAACCCCCTATGATCTCTTGGGACCCCAGGTTGGGAACCACTGGTCTAAGGTATCAACAATACAACTGTCAAGTAAGCAGTCATTCTCATGTTTCTTTACTGTATATAGACCAAACAATAGCTATAAAATAACATTTCTGGATTCAAAAATCCCGTTTTTAGTGCCATTAAATTTCCTGATGATCTGAACTTCTGGCTTTAATCAGCTGGCAAAGCCATCATAGTCATTACCATTGATAGTTTTCTGATTAAGTGAGATGAATTGATATTGCAGTGCCTTTATTTAACCCTTTTTGGTGAATATTTAAACACTTTAGTAGTGTCTGTGAAACATACCCTGAAGACTTTAAAGGGCCAGCACCCCTTTGGTATACTCTCCTCCGTTGGAACACTTGAATTGGTGTGGATGAAGAAAGAAACATGTTATTTAATTGTTTATAAGTATAGCTGCTGGTAAACCATACACAATGAACAAGTCGTATGTATATATACTTTTTTAAGAAAACAAAAATCCTAAAGGATAAGATCGCAGATTTTGAAAGCTTAACATCAAATTTAAGTCTAAAGTTTGGTGTTTCCTGGTACAAGCAAAATTACAAACCATTTGCAAAAACTACAAACATTTCAGACTATATTTGTTTAAAGTTCAGTTCCCCTCAAAAGTGACTTTAAAAAAAATATCACCAAACTAAACTTAAAAAAAAATCTTTACCTTTCATGAGATTTGGTGGCCTTCTTCTCTTCTGCCACAACCTGTTTATCAGCACCTTTCTGTTTCGAACAATTTTTAAAATGTATTGTTTCATAAAATTATGTATAAGTTCAAGTGGCATATAAGTATTTATCAGAACACCAAAATAGTATCTTTTGTTCTCTGTCAACATTTGCAGTTTTGGCACATTACAAACAAAATGTATAGAAAACCATTCAGTAAATCTGTGATACTAACCTTTCGTGGGAAAAAACGAATGGGAAACATCTTTTTCATTTTATCTGAAAGATTTGTTTAACCGTGTGAACTGTGGAGAAGTTCCAGTTAAAATGACCTGATCCAGCAGGGAAGGCAGAATCACTGCTTCAGAATATGTTCTAGAACTTGAGTCACTGTGATGTAACAAAATTATGTTTGTGATGATTTGAATTCTTCAGCTTTATGGCAAACTGAGCTGCTTATTGTGATGCAATTTTTAGAATTCTGTTTATGTAAAGCAGCAAATATTGTTTCTAGTAGATGTTAACTAACAATACAAATTGCATGTCAAAGTATGACATTAGGTCACCAATGTTCATCAAACTTTCCTGATAGAGTCACTTACAGTGATATTAGAAAAGCACTCAGAGCGCAGACCTCCACCAAGGCAGCTCAGCTTTTCACTAATAGGATTTATATAGCCATTTTAAACCTTAGAACAATATGAACTGAGAAAGTTCAACCTTGCATTTAGTAATTCTAGATGTGAAAATAATTTATATTCAAATTCCATTCAAAATTCAAATTTAAAAATACTCTAATGATCCCAAAGGGATATTAAGTGTTGTTGTTGCTCATACTAATTCATTCTTCAAGGAGTTGTTGTAGATCAGATTATAGATCACTGTGAGGATCATGTTCTTTGATTTCTCCAGTGCATTTAACACAATTCACCCTGATTTGCTCTGTCAGAAACGTCCGAACACACAGGTGGAGCACTCATCAATCGCCTGGATCAATGACTACCTGACCAACCGACCACACTTTGTGAAACTGAAGAATTGTGTGTCAACCAGGTGGTCAGCAGCACAGGAGCACTACAAGGGACCGTACTCTCACCATTCCTTTTCACTCTGTGCACCTCAGACTTCCAGTACAAATCAGGGACCTGTCATCTGCAGAAATACTCAGATGACTCTGCAATTTTTGGGTGTATCAGAGATGGACAAGAAGCTGAGTACAGAGAGCTGGTGGACCGCTTTGTGACATGGTGTGGAAACAATCGTCTCACCTTGAATGTCAAAAAACAAAGGAGATGATTGTAGATTTCAGAAGAAACTGGGATAAGTCCAACACTGTGGTTGAGGACTATAAATACCTCGGCGTTCACCTGGACAACATACACATGTACATATACATATATACATATATATATATATATATATATATATATATATATATATATATATATATATATATATATATATATATATATATATATATATATATATATATATATATATATATATATGATAAGATAAGATAAGATAAGATAAGATAAGATAGACCTTTATTGTCCCACAATGGGGAAATTCTCTGTGTTGCACCAGCACAGTGGATAGTTAAAAAAGAATAATTATAACAATAATAATGTAAAATATACATACAATAAATAATCAATATATGAACAATATTAAACTTAGTCCTTGGCGTGTGTGTGTTGTCTACAAGGAGCAGTGCTGGTGTTAAACAGTCTGACTGCAGCAGGAAGGAAGGACCTGCGATATCTCTCCTTCACACATTTAGGGGGAAGGAGTCTATCACTGAAGGAGCTGCTCAGTGCAGTGATGGTGTCCTGCAAGGGATGGGAGTCATTGTCCATCAGTGATGATAGCTTTGCTACCATCCTCCTTTCTCCCACCTCCTGCACTGTGTCCAGAGGGCAACCCAGGACAGAGCTGGCCTTCCTGATGAGCTTGTCCAGTCTCCTCCTGTCAGCAGTAGACATGCTGCTGCTCCAGCACACCACCCCAGAGAAGATGGCGGATGCCACCACACCATCATAGAAGGTCTTCAGGAGTACCCCCTGCACACCAAAGGACCTGAGCTTCATGAGCAGATGGAGTCTGCTTTGACCCTTTTTATAAAGCGCCATGGTGTTCTGGGCCCAGTCCAGCTTACTGTTCAGGTGAACACCAGGTACTTATAAGACTCCACTCTCTCTATTTCCATTCCCTGGATGTTCACCAGTGTTGGGGGGGCATGACTGCTCCTGAGGAAATCCACCACCAGTTCTTTTGTTTTCCCTGCATTGATCTGGAGGTGGTTCCTCTGACACCAGCCCACAAAGTATATTTACATTCTGCATGCTACCCATGTATTTAGCCAGTTAGAACTCTCAGTAGACTTGATGCCAAAACCTGACATAGATTTGGGAAGCTGATGGCCTGGAGGCATGGAAAATAGTTGGAAAATTCTAAAATACAATGAAAAAAGTTAGAAAAATTGGGGTTATGGTTTATGATATCGTCATCATATTCTAAAAAAAAGATTGAAGTTGCATTTACTTTTCTAATAATATTAATGTCTAGCCTGACTAATAAATCAAGTTTGCAACATCCATACTTCAATAGGTCATACTTTTATTACTAATGGCTGTACTCTATTTCTCAACTTTTTAATTTTACTTTGAAACAGCTGCTTAGATAATTGGTTTTAAACCATGTAATAGCCCAAAATTGAACTTAGGGGAATGTTAGAGGTCATATTTATTTTAGTTTGGTTAAGTGTTAGACCAGAAAAATATAAGATACAATTTACTGACATAAAACCTGGGTTACAAACTGCTAAGGTGAAATGAGATGAGATACACTTTAATACCTTCAAAAAGATTTTTTACTGGTGTTACATGTAGGGTATGGAGGACCAAAACGGACAATAAAAAATATAAGCAGAAATATATATATTTTGTTTCTCCTTTTCCTTATACGTGCATTTTTGCGAAGAAATGTATATATTTTGTTTTTCCTTTTCCTTATACATGCATTTTTGTTAAGAAATTATTGTATTTTCTTTTTCCTTTTCCTTATCTGTGCTTTTTCGTCAAGAAATGTATATATTTTGTTTTTCCTTTTCCTTATACATGCATTTTTGTTAAGAACTTATTCTATTTTCTTTTTCCTTATGTGTGCATTTTCGTCAAGAAATGTATATATTTTGTTTTTCCTTTTCCTTACACATGCATTTTTGTCAAGAAATAATTATATTTTCCTTTTCTGTGCATTTTTGTCAAGAAATGTATATATTTTGTTTTCCCTTTTCCTTATATGTGCATTTTCGTCGAGAAAAATACAAAATTCTTCTCCTTTTCCTTTTACATGCATTCCTTGTTTTTACATTCCCTCATCTCCTCTTTTTACTTTACCTTATGCATTTCTGCCTCATTATGCAAATGAGGAGGGCTGCCCTCCTTGGTCCAGCTCCACTACTATTGGTCAATAAACAGGAAGGAGCAGAATCCAAGTGCAGATTGATTGTGCATGCCTGCGCTTTTGCCGTTTAAGGAGAACGCCTTATTTGATAGGAAGTGAAGTCGTACCAGAGATGTCCGAGACGATTCCAGAAGAAGTCTTTACAATGAGGGTTTCCTTTTTAATATTCATCCTGATTGATGATTTCTCACAGTCTCTCTCACACACGTTGCAGCCGTTGTACTTTCCACTTGTCTTGCCTTTTATTAAAAAGAAAAGCTTGGTTTATTTTTTATTTGAATTATCTTCAGCAAAGCAACACATCCAGGCCCTATTTTTCTTGTCAGGGACAGAAAATGTTGACAATACGAGTAACGGTTCATACAACGAACAAAACTTTGTTGGCTGCAACGTGAGTGAGAGAGATTCTGAACATGGATCATGCTCCTTCATGTTTATTGACCAATAAAAAAGAGGAGCTGGACCAAGAAGGGCAGCCCTCCTCATTTGCATAATGAGGCAGAAATCCATAAGGTAAAGTAAAGAGAGGAAACGAGGGAATGTAAAAAAAGGGAAAGAAAATCTTTTTTTTTCGACGAAAATGAATTTATAAGGAAAAGGAAAAACAAAAAATATATTTTTCTTGACGAAAATGCCTGTATAAGGAAAAGGAAATACAAAATATATAAATTTCTTCGCAAAAATGCACATATAAGAGAAAAGGAAAAACAAAAAATATATATTTCCGCTTTTATTTTTAATTATGTCAGTTTGGTCCTCCATAGTACGGCAGATATGTGAGCCTGAATGGACAATAGCTGAGGATCCTAAAACAGGGAATCACTTCAACTAACATATTAAAAGAATACAAGGAACCATATCATTACCTCATTTAAATAACTGGGTGGATTTGTTTCACTGCTGCAAGTACAGTACACACGCAGCATCTGCATCTGCAAGTAACAAACTGGACAGTTTCTGTATTTTGACTGTTTTCATAACAACCTCTGTAAATCCAGCCGGACCTCCTGGCAGGCAGGCAGCTAGTATCCAGCATCCTTCAGTCCAGGTAAAAAAAATATATATTTACTGCATTAACTGAATGTTTTAGATATTTGGAATGTCTGTGGCCTAAAACTACAAGTTGTACTGGAAGTAGTGGGGAAAATCACCATGCTATTGATGAGTACAGCAATTTGTTACCAAGGTGACTCTGGACTCAGGCTAGTGAAGAAACATTGCTGACCAAGATAAACAGTGGATTTCCTGCATCTGAAGGAAGACACTTCAGTGGAACAGTTTCAGTCTTTACCCTCTTAGAACTTAATTCTCCAATCCACATGTGTTTTGTGGATCTTGAGTAGGGTTACAGCTACTGTACATCCCAAAAGGTATCTTGTCGATGGTGCTGCATGAGAACGAGGTGGCGAGAATCCTTTTAAGGACTTTCTGGTCCCTGTATACCCAAAGCAATGGCTGTGTGAACATTCATGACCAAAGACAAGCTTGTTTCCTGGGTATATTGGACTCTGGCAGTGATGCAGCTGTACAACATCTGTTAATATCAGACACGATGTTATTTGCAGACACCCGACAATCGGGCCTTTGCTGGCTTTGATCGTAAGGGGGAGATCGGGACAAAAAATGGCCCGATTATCCTGTAGTGTGTGCCAGCCTTAAGAAGTAGCCAGGATGAGGGTCAGCTTCTCTATATCTGTGACTATCAACCTAAACAAGGAAAAGGTGAATTGCTTTGTCCTGGTTGGTGTCAGTATTTGCCTCAAATTGAAGAGAATGGACCAGGAGATGGATAGATGGACTGGGGACTCGTCTACAATAAAGCGGGGGGTCTTGCCTGTTGTAATGAACAAGAAAGAGCTCCGTCAAAAAGTATGATTTACTGGTTCCAGCTGTCACTTATAGTCCTGAGGTATTGATCATTACAAGAAAAAAAAAAAGATCCACATACAAATGGCTGAAATGAGCTCCCTCCATATGGTGGCTAATAGAGATAGGGTGAGGAGTCAGTCATCTGGAGGAGTTTGAAGTAGAGCTGCTGCTGATCCACATAAAAATGAGTCAACTGAGGTGGTTCAGGCATGTGATCAGGATGCCTCCTGGACACCCCCCTTTCGAGGTTTTCTAGTAATCTCCCTAAACTGTAATCTACGGAATATTGTCAAGAGGAAGATCCAGACTTTGCTTGAGAGGCTATTTATCTCTTCTGCCTGTGGAAGACCTTTAGATCCCAAGTATAAGCTGTACATTTGTTGCTGAGAAAAGAGGATGTCTAGGTTTCCTCACAGCACCTGTAACCTGCGCGACCCAATAATAGAGGAGTGGAGGACAATGAATATATGAATATTAACACATAAATAAAATACTTAGCTTGTATTCTTAATAATAATAGGGATGTGCCTATTGCTAACAAAATGGCTCTTAAAGTCAGTTCTTTAAAGTTAACAATCTGTTTTGGTTGTTTTTAGGTTTGTAGGTTGGAGCTTCACTTGAATAGTGTCTGTATCTGCATGCTGCAGAAACAGTAGGGACAGAGAATGGAGAGCGATGAAGAGGCAGGTCAGAGAGAGACACAGAAAGAGAGATTAAGCTAAAGAGAGGGGGATAGCTTGACAGAAACCCACTACTACAAGAGCACATGCTTCAAAAGTGAGGACATTTGTGACTTCAGGAAAGGCAGAGCAATTTTGGATGCATTGTAATTAACCCAAGATCAAACTTTATTTTTGAGAAAGATCTCCACATGTGCATTAGAGGTTTCTGTACTTTAAAATGTAGTGTTTCTTTGCATTTATTTGCACGTTATGAATAAGAAGCTATATTTTTATTAAATATTTTACATAATGCATGTTCTGTACCGATTTAAAACCCACTTTGAAATATTTTTTGGGGAAATGTATTTCATGATCAACAATTCCTATCAGTTGTCACTGCCCAAGAACACAAAAAATGTGTGTCTGGTCTTTGAAGTGATGCCTATCTTCACTCAGATTTATATCATTTTGTATACATTCCCAGTCATAAGATTTTAAATTGCACATATTTACACCTCTAAAAATCCTCAGTGAAATGTGATTATGCATCCTTGTTTAATTGGTGCAGAAAACTGGTTGAAAATCAATCTATTAACTGGGTGTTCTTGTTTGTATGTTATCTTACGGTGGACAAATATCTAATAGCAGGAGTCGGGTCTGCACTGCGCAACATGTCCTTTTGTCAGATTACTGACACGAAAAGGACTCTACAACTAAAGCTGTCAGCAGATGGCAGTATTACCCAGTGAAAACTCTACTTTTAAGGAGAGGCTTAAAACTTTCCTTTTTGATAAACCTTATACTTAGGGTGGCTTGGGTCATCCTGATTTATCTCTGCAGTTATGCTGCTATAGGCTTAGACTGCTGGAGGACAGACTGACCACTTTTCTTCACTCTGGTACTATGCTCTTCTACTATTCTCCAGTTGTATTATTTGCTGTTAACTTTGTTTTCTCTGTGTTTTTCTCTCCATAAAAGCTACACCTGGTCTGGTATCCTGCTAAGTTACGATGCCCTGTTGGACGGGGGGCACTGTTTGGGATGAAGCTCCCAGTAACGGAACATCCTCCATGTCCTGGTATCAACTTTTTACTGTCTTTAATATAGAAAGTACTCTTACATCAGTTCTTCCGTTCTTTGTCTCTGTTCTGTCTTTCTGAACCCCCAGACGGTCGTAGCAGATGGCCGCTCGTACTGAGCCAGGTTCTGCAGTAGGTTTTCTTCCTGTTAAAGGAGAGTTTTTCCTCTCCACTGTCGCTACATGCTAGTATGAGGGATTGCTGCGGTTGGAGTCTGCATCAACGGGGCACAACTGCCAGTCAATGACTCGATGCAATCTGCTAAGATTGCTTAAATAGAAATCTTCTTGTTAAAAAAATTATATTTTTACTAAAATTTACTAAAATACCAAAAATAATAACCAGACATGTAGATAGCAATATTAGACACTCATTTATACAGTTTATCAGCAAAAAGAAGTTGATTTCGGGGTGAGCTGCATTTTATGGAATTACCCAAGAGATCCGCATATCTCGACTCTCTCGGCAGTGAGCAGCGTCACTGATCAGCACCAAAAGGCTCCCACAGCAGCCGAAATAACAAGAGATAGACATAGAAGAAGCAGGGATTGCTGTTTTCATGTTTGCTATTTTGTTATAAGCTGCTTCACCAGTAACTCTTCTTATTTTACAAGGGCGATTGTTTGGCAAAGTCTGCTCTTTTCCCTCTGAATTACAACCAATCGGCGTGACTTCACCACAGCTCTCACCCAGGCACTCCACCAGGCCATTTCTGAGTACCTACCCCAGACTGCGTTGGTTCCTGAAATGGCTCTGAAGATGGTCTTGTCAGCCCGGTCCGTTGTAGTGGAGACACTTGCATACCGCGAAGTTCTGGTAAAATTACTCTAAAGTTCCAATAGTGAAGATTCACCTTTTCTTACTAATTTCACCACAAAACACAGTTTCAGGGTATTTCATAAGCAATAAAATGAGTATGTTGTTCAAAAAAGTCAAGCAAACCTTAAAGTAACTGCATATTTTTATTGTATTAATCAAAAACAAATCGGACATGACATTTCACAAAGACCCAGGTATATTACATTGCACCACATTAACTTTGGCCTTTTACCTTAGACTCTCAGCTACAGACCTCCCTTCACACCACTGTACCTTTGCCACTATATACAGAGCTCTGTTGTCCAGAAAAAACGTCAGACAGAAGACACAAATTGAGTTCAAGTGAAGAGTTTACTCTTGCACACAGACGCACACACTCACTCAATATACAAACACAAAAGCCGCTCATTGTGAGCTTTTGAAAAACACCACATCACATAGAATGGGATATATAAGGAAGTTTGGGAACTGAAGGCTTTTTGAACGACAAAAGACTTTAAATCGACACTGTCTCCAGAAAAAAAGGATTTCCATTGGCTGTAAAGTACTAAAAAATGCTAAGGATAAGTCCTTGTCACCAGAACACGAATGCTACAGAAGTTAATCTACATTTATAAGGAAACCAAAATCCACAACATCTCAGCTTATCTTTCCATATAAATACATAGGAATAATAATGATATTTAACATTGTGCTTTCTTTACCCCTTTATTCCTCTTGTCACCATGTCATTGTCAGATGCATTAGCCATGAACTTTAGTCATGCAAGTTCAAGCACAGAACAAAAGCTGTTTGAAAAGGGATACTCCGGCATGTTTGACATCACTGCTGGTTCAGAATTAGTTGGTGAAGAAATTAGCAAAGAACTGTTCAACTGCTTATTTAAGCATTTAAAGTCTGTTTTGCTTTAGCTGTTCAAAGTCCAGTTCAACATGGTGTCGAAATGCTGAGCGTCCCTTTCATCGTTCAATTTAGTTTAAAGACTTAATTACATATCTATAACAAAAGGTACATAAATAACAATGTCAATGATATCATACATCTAAAATCCCCACACAGACCTGGGTTGTGCTGCCTTGCTTTTAATTATGATGAATGTACAAACTGAAGATAATTTGATTAAAACCAGGATATTTTGATATTTGGTGGTAGCAGCACACAACAAAAAAGTACAGATTTCTTGACTCTAAAACATAAACGCATGTTTTACCCAACAATACCCACCAGTTCCTTTCTTGCATACAGATAATGACATCAAGGTACCACAGAAAGGCTCCTCATCTGAGCCTGTTCAAGCAATGAACACTAGGGGACAGGCTACACACAGCATGTTAGCAAAAACAACCAACAAACGTGGTTTCTTTACAAATAAAACAGCTAGAGACCAAGACATCAAAAAGGAAGACTTTACAGTCCTAACTGTCCTTTAACTACAGTTAATATACTTAAGCAGCATCCAATGATCTAAATGACTGTAACATTACATGAAACGTGATTACAAACAGTGTAGGATATTTCTTTAACAAGCTGTAGAAAATGCATTGTGGGAAGTTCACTATGCTGAACTAAGAATCTCATTCTCACTTAATTTTGCTTGCATATCTATGCATCACTGACAATTTAGTATTGAACAGTAAAAGAGAAATGTAGTACCACTTAGTATACAAAAAAGAAAAACCTTAATCTCACTCATAAATATCATGCTAATATAGATATGTATTTATATTTATATACTGTACTGTAGCCCACAAATATGGGTCGTCATATTTTATGTCTGCCTAAATCTTTCCACTTTCTTCTGACCTTGATTATCATATTCATCCCTTGACCCACAAACCACTATATTCTTTATTTCACTTTAGTGCCAAAAATGCTGGAAACAAAAGGACAGTTCTTCTTAAAGAATCAAGGTTCTGAATTATGTCGAAGATCTTCTGGTTGTTGTATTTTTATGAAAAAGATTTCACATATATTTTTTTATTGATTTATTTATTTTACCGTTTCTTATGGTTTTGACTGAGTACTGTAAACATCTTATTGTTCTCCCATTCTATGAAATTTGAGGACATTTTTCACTACTCACTTATTAGTAGTTTTATCTGGTAATGTAATTTAATAATCAAAGGTCAGTGATGTCCCGTTCCTAACTAAGACCATATACATTGACTGAAGTAAGTATTGTAAGCAGAGATGCACCGAGGAATCATTTGGTGAATGGTACTGGTTTATTTTCAGCTTGGCCATGTTAACCGTTGACCAGTCAGTCTGAAATTTAAAAGGGTAGAAATTATTCCTAGAAATAGGCCCTGATAGTAAGGTCCTACTTCTTTGTTTACTAGTAACTTTATTTGAATAGTTTAGTGGAAGGAGAGTGCCAAGAATGTTAAATTGGTTTACATTTTTTCTTACTATAATGTTAAACCAGATAACAAGAAAAAATTCTAAAGCACATTCATCCTGTAAAAGAGGAAGTAAATCTTTCATTCCAAGTAATATTTTATGGTTATAACCTATTTATGTTGTGTAACAGATAAAAACAACTACAATCGCTATGGATCGCTATGTTTAATAGATGGAGCACTCCTGCAACTGCTGTGCGTGTAATGTCAAAGCTGCTTTAGGCAGGTCATTTAGGTATTATTAGGTGCATTTCCACTAACAGAACTTCAGGGTAATTTGACTGGACCTTCCCAAAATACGCATGTCTCCACTGCATCTGGCCAGGCCGACAGGGCCGTTTTCGGGGACATTTCAGGAATCAACGGAGTACCAGTAGGGGTATATTTAGTTGGAATGACCCGATCGATTTGCTCAGTGGGAACTGTGGTTATGTCGCACTGATCGGTTGTAATTCAGAGGGAAATAAGCAGACATCGCCAAACAACCGGCTTTGTAAAAATAAGAAGAGTTACTGGAGAAGCAGATTATGACAACAGCAAACAGAAACAAAGCAGCAATCTCTGCTTCTTCCATGTTTATGTCTTGTTATTTCTGCTGCTGTGGGTGACTTTTTGCGCTGATCGCTACTCGTTGCTGAGACAGTGTGATATGCAGATGTCTGTAGCTGTTTCCTTAAAAGACCAATTGTGTATGGAGACTCGATGGTTGAGAGGAGCGGGCCAACAGAATACCCTGTCAGAAAAAGATCTGGTTAAATTACCCGAGGTTCCGATAGTGGAAACGTGCCTATTTATTAAATGTCTGTGGTACAAGCTTCCCCTGACTCTAAAGTGATTATCATTTTGTCATAGTGCATCCGCCCATCCATCCATCCATCCATCCTAATCCGGGGTCGGGTCATGGAGGCAGCTGCCTAAGCATAGAGGCCTAGAATTCCCTCTCTATATCAAGTTGGGCCAGATACTCCTGGGAAATACCAAGGTGTTCCCAGGCCAGTCGAGAAACATAGTCGTTCCAGCGTGTCTTCCTCTGGGTATCCTCCCGATAGGACATGCCCAGAACACCTCACCAGGGGTGCATTAAGGAGGCTTCCTAATCAGATGCCCAAGCCACCTTAACTGGCTCCTCTTGATATGGAGGAGCAGCGGCCCTACTCTGAGTCACTCCCAGATGACCAAACTTCTCTACCTATCTTTAAGGGAGAGCCCAGATATCCTGCGGAGAAAGCTCATTGTGGCCTCTTTATCCGCGATCTCGTTCTTTCGGTCACTTCCCAAACCATAGATGAGGATGGGAACATAGATCGACTGGTAAATCAAGAGCTTCACGTTTTGGCTCAACTCTCTCCTCACCACAACAGACTGGTACAGCACCTACATCTTTGCAGGCACTGCACCAATCTGCCTGTTGATCTCCAGCTCAATTTTTTCCTCATTTGTGAACAAGACCTCGAGATAACTCTTCCACTTGTGGCAGTACTTAGTCCCCAAATGGGAGAGGGCACTCTACCCTTTTCTGCTACAAGTCCATGGTCACGGATTTGGAGGTGCTGATTTTCCTCCTGGCTGCTTCACACTCAGCTGTGAAATGCTCCAGTGAAAACCAGAGATCATGGTCTGATGAAGCCAAGAGAACCACATAATCTGCAAAAAGCAGACCTGATCCTGAGGACAGCAAAATGGATCCGCTCAACACCTTAGCTGTCCCTATGCATTCTGTCCATAAAGGTTATGAACAGAATTGGTGACAAAGGGGGACCTTGGCAGAGTCCAACTCTCACCAGAAACTAGTCTTACTTCCTGTCGACAACGCAGGCCAAGCTCTGACACCAGTTGTACAGGGACCTAACAACCCATATCAAGGGGCCTGGTACTCCATACTCCCAAAGTTCCCTTCACAGGGCTCCCCGAGGGACACGGTCATAGTGTAAACCCTGTGAAACAAATTTCCACTTAAAACACCAGGTTGTGATCCCGTGTCTCTCCTCTTCTTTCAAAAGTCTCGTTTCAAAACACGCATTTAAAAGGATATTGGCATCGGCACAAATTGCTATTGGCAGGTCAAAGCTTTACAAATTGGAAATTGGCCAGAAAACCCTGATTGGTGCATCTCTTGTTTTAATTCTGTTGGTTATGCTGACATACCTCAATGTGTGTGCGCCATAAATAAAACTGATTTAAGAATCCAACCCCACTACAAACTTATAACATTTTTGCAATTAATGATGTGTTCCACAAGTGCTGGCATCTCTTTATGGCTCTATTATGTAATTAGCACAAAAGACAAGTAGTGATTGAGGGCCAAAGAAGGATGTTCATCAAGCAACATGCATGTGCAATAAAACATAATATTCATTGCTTTTTTCAGTTGAAGACTATATTTTTGCATCATGTTCCAGTTGACACTTTCTCCATTCTGTCCACATTTAAGTCACTTAAAGAAATGTTGTTCTTTGATGAGTTTATCCAAACGTTTAGGACTTTTTATGAGTCATGTGATGTCCAGAGAGTAAAATAGGTGATTCATTAACCATTAAAGTAGTGTAGATGGCTTGTAGAAAACGCTTTAGATGTGTGTGCCAGTTTATTGCCTCCTCTTAAAGGTGAGTTTCCTCTCGAGTATTTGCTAGCACACTTGACTATCCTAGTGAAGCAGTGTAAAGGGATCGTGCAGAATCAGTTTGGGCAGTAAGGCAGCACATGCAGGAAGCTGGTCACAGGGATGAGGAATCATGGGAATGGTGTACCCTATAGTGGTGGTATCCATAGATAAATAAACACAATACAGGAGGTGCTGTGTGTGTGTCTGTGCATGTCTTTATGTGTGTATTTGTATGTGTGAACACCTCCATGAGTATCTGGTATCTCAGTTACTTTCTTTCATTCTTCCCCTCACTCTTTTTCCTCTCTTTCTCTTCATCATTATTCCCCTGCACTGCGCGGTGCCCGAGGGCTCGGTTTCCCATCATGGGTCCTGCGGTTTCTCCCCTTTCTGATCTCCTGGAGATGCTTCCACTTCTTATTGGCTGGTCGGACAGCAGGACCCAAAGGCAGGATCTCCTTCCTTGTAGAAGGAAAACTCTTTGAAACATGGTCAGCACCAGCATGCTTCCGTGCCCAAACCTGCTCACAAATTTGGTCGACAGTGCTGAGGTTAGGGTGGTCCACCAGCTGCATGAAGTCACGGTACCAAAGCTTTTGATTGGTCAGTGAGGGACCCCCGCCGCTGCGAGGATCTAATCGGACAGGGGCGTCAGAAGGGAGATTGGAGATGGAGGAAGATGTTGATGGTACAACTTCTAAAGTGATACCCAGCAATGTCTGGGTGAATCCGTGCTCCATAGCATGGCACTGGTAGACACCAACATCTCTCTTGAGGACCCGGCGAATCAGGAGACCCCTGTCTGTCTGGAGGATACGTTCATCAAGACGTACCTAGAGTAAAAAAATATAATTCAATTCAGCTCGCAATACATGATTCTATTTTTCTATATGTCTAAATAAACACTTTATGATATACAGAGGCTCACAGAAGTTTCAATAACCCTTGAACTCTATGTGGCAGACCTCTATAGCATTGCATCTGGTCTGGTGTTTCTGTTTAGCTGTGAAAACTTCCTGGAGGGGGAAACCTGCCTAGCTTTGGTTGCCAATAAACTGATGTCCTCTATCTAAAGAGGAAAAATTTGTACCCTTCTGTGTTTAACCTTCTCTGTTCTGGATAAAGCAATTGTAGGAGCTACTAACCGTATGTAATATTTTTCATCTCACACATAGCTGAGGTTCTTTTCAAGATGCCACCACAATAGCTACTTCCTTATTTGGTATTTTTTACAACCAATTTCAAAAAACAGTCAATTATTATATATCGAGGAAAAAACATCACACCACAGGAACTAAACTTTGCATTTGATCTATTTTCACATTCTGTAAAACCACTGAAAGAAACAGATAATGTGACAATGGTTTGTTTTTTACTACCCAAATTTCCGCAGGTGGAATCAGAAAAGGATGTTTTTTTCTTTTAAAGAACATTCCAACCAACAAAGACAAAGGGATCTGAATTCTATTATCTAGGACTTAAACCAGTGCATCCACGTTTTTGTGTTTCTGATCTGTGTCCTCAAACCTTCAGTCTGTCTTGGCTGATTACCGTTCACACTAAACTGGAGTTTGCTGGAGTTTTCTTCGGGTTCGAAAGGAGTAACTGCATCCTTGTTAACGGGTAGAGATTGATGCAAAGTTAACAACTCAATGCAGTCAGCCTTTCTTAATACAAAAACCTTTTTACCAATTAGCATAATAAACGTAATTTAATTATGTTGTTTTAATCTGTCAATTAGCATTTGTTTAACTAACTATTTGTCTGGATAAAATGGTATCGGTTTTTTCTCATAAAGTGCCTGAGATTACGTTTGGAGTGAATTGGCACAATAGAAATGAACAGAAATGAATTACTGCCTTTGCACATCTTAAGAGTAAAGTTCTTTACCATTCGTCTTAGCAAAATAGCAGTCAGATTTGATAGTGTCTTAGAGCGACATATTTCAAGTTCTCTCACATATTCTCAATTGGATTTAGGTCTGGACCTTGTCTGGGCCATTCTAATACATGAATATGGTTTCATCTCGACCTCTCCAGTGTAGCTCTGGCTGTATAGTAAGAGTTATTGACCTGCTGGAAGGTGAATTTATACATCAGTTTGTTGTAGCTTCTAACAGCTATTCTTTCAGGATTGTCCTGTGTTTAGCTCCATCCATGTTTCCACTAGCTCTGTCAAGCTTCACTGTCCCTGCTGAAGAGCAGTTTCTCCACAGCATGATGCTGCCACCAGCATTGTTACCAATTTATGATTTGTGAAAATTGAAAACAATGCACCCTATTCATCCCTCTACACAAATGTTCACTATTTTTCTGTAGGTCTGTCAAGTACAATTCTGACAAAGTACAGTGATGTTTGTAGTTGAAACGTGACAAAATGTGGAAAGGTTCAAAGAGGTATTAATCCCTCTGCCAAGCAATGCATGTATGCAAAAAGATCAGTTTGGCAATCACAAATGAACAAACTAATAGAAAATACCGAAATCAAGTTATGCCATCAGTAATGGTCCCATGTGTGATAGTGCACATATTAAATCATTTTAACAGCCAGAATCTGCAAAGGCCCAGAAGAAAATAAACACGTGCATCTTAGTCTGATCAATATTTTTAGATAACGCACCAATGAAACCCAATCTAGTCAGTGGCCCCTTATGTACATAGTTACTTCTATTACGTTTTCAGATGTCATGGGAGGTCAATCATCCAAGTCCAAAGACAAATGTCATGAATTAGAGGAATCAGAATAAATTCAGAAGAAAAATAAATTGTATAATTTGATAATAACAAAACACTGTGACCTCAGACAGCATCTATATGATATGCATTGGTCCAAAACTCATCCTTAACCACCCCCCTTTCACCTCTTCTCGGGGGTTCTGTGGATGTTTCTGGAAGGTCCAGGTGACTCTGGCCTGAAGGGATTTGGGGATACACTCCAAGAAAGTGCTGCTTCCCTCAACTCCATATAGCTTTTTCTCTGCAACACGTTGCTTATGGTGGTCTGAAGGGGGCAGGAGAGACAAAGATATAATAGGTTATCTATATCTGATCGAAAACACAGTGCATGGTAAAGCCTACCCTCCCCTTGGCTTATGTTTTTTGTAAGGACATAAAAAAAAAATCTACTTAGACATGACAATTGGTGGGAAAATGGAGAATTCTTCTATAAAAGAGCATTTTTCCTCATCAGCACTTAGAGAGTTCATTCAAATATGTGTACGTGTTGCAGCTTCTAAGAGCTCTCATCACTTGGTGACACCTTGTACTCCTAAGTTTCCGCTTAAAGTACTGAAAAAAAAACTACTCAAGAAAGAGAGAATAAAGTGTTAGCAGCACTGGCACGTAAAGGGGGAACAATGGTGTGCAACCTGCCAAACAGACTGATCAGCACTTTGGGGCCAGTCCAGTCGCATCAGAGACAATTACTATGACCTTCAAAATTTTTACTCGGCATGCATGCCACATGATGTAATCTTATTACCCAGGAGCTATTTCATTTGGAGTGATTAGCCTGATTTAATTTTGGTGCACAAACTCAGACAAGGGTAGAATGCTCTCTTTGTGGTCTGAGAGGACCGATGTCACCAGAGGTGAAGAGTGTTAGCTATTTTGCCATGCAGACAGTAAGACTTGAAAGACCAAGAGTTTTGTTAGGTCAAGGCAGGAAAATGACAAACTTACGTGACGAACTTACAGTGAGCGAACTTATTTTTGTGAGTGATTTTTTTAAATGGGATTTTTCAGGGAAACATGTGAATGAGAGGTGCTGTTTTGGGAATTAGGCCATGATTAAATGCAGTTTTTGAGAGCAAAGACAGCAGCAGAGAATACAGCAAATATAAGGCTGGGTTGCAGATGCTGTACAATAGCTTAATCGATATGAAAATATACAAATAAACGACAAGTTGGAGCTGTAAACTGAGTTCAGAATGTGTAGGGAAAGAACTGTCAATGTGAATTATTTAAGTTTGACCTGGCTGGACTTAACCCAGAACTAGTTGTTGTTAAACATGAACTGGTACAACATTGCTCGTCAGACTCACCAGGAACATTTGGTTGCTAAAGCAATAAAGAAGACCACATCAATTCTAAAACATCTGTGTGGCAAATTTTTGGGAACATGGCAGAAAAAAGGACAAAGTGGCAGAAAATACAGATTAACTTGAAGCACAGGAACAACACAATTGGCTAAGCCTTACATGCTAAAGTTGGTTTGTGGTTCAGTACTTCCTTTCAGAGCTAAAGGGTTATTTTACTTTATAATTAAGCCTGTATTGGGTTTGATAAGCTGTAATTCAAAATACCTTGACTTATCAAGCCTGAACTGGACTTTTCAAACTGATTTTTTTTTTTTCAAACTGACATTTGGGATTTTTGCAACTTTTATCCAGAAAAAAGAAAAATAGAACAATTTAATGCACTGTGGCAGTATGAGTGTTGTAAATTTACCTCCTGAGCAAAGGGTATTGGGATCCCCGTTCCTTACATCCTGTCGACGGAAACGTCTAAAAAAAAAAAATGTTATTGCAGTTTTTGCTTGTGTTAAGACTATTTATTTTTCTTTATAGGTACCTCTCAGTACAGTAATTATGTCATAGGCTTTGTGTCACAGACCTCTTTGTATTTGGCAGGTAACGAGTACAGGATGTTCCATCCCAAGCGCAGTATGGGTCTCGGGCCAGGCAGCACTCGGCGCAAGCCTTCCCGTAAACACTGCACCGGTGAAGAGGGACTTGGGCGATTCCTGTGTCCGAGCCGACATACAGCTGTTGCTGTGAAAACAGGCAAGGACAAGATGGAAACTTTTGACAAAAAGGCCTCAAGAATGTCCTATCAGAATTAAAAACAGCTGGAGCTGTTATCTGTCATAAATCAAACAGTTTATCTCTCTGTAACAGTGACGACTTTGGCAATTTATGATGCCTTTAGGTGATGTGAAGAGCACTTTCTGTAACCATTCTGATTTAGTACTGCCTCTAACAGCCTTCTTTTTTTCAGTTTGTTTTTTCAACATATAATCCAGGGTTGTCATCTTGTAAGCATATTCTGTTTCCCAAAGAATCGTTTGTTAGTGCTGCATAGATCTGTATCAGCATTATATTAAACAAAGAAGGCAATTAAATTTGTTTGGAGTATTAAAGTAAACTTACCCGTTTGGAAGAGATCTGCATGTTGATAACAGATGAGGCATCCTGAAGAAAATGGATACAAATATATTAGTACCTTTAAAACAGAAATATGTTCTATTTTGTAGCAACTGAAATGACATATTTCTATAATTTAGGCAAAACAAATTTAAAAAAAAAGTAATATTTCTAAAAATGCCCTGTAGAAGCAAAAAACATCCTGCTAGATGACTGTAAAAAGGTGACAATTCTAAAGTTATGCTTTAAACTCTTCTCTATTTTAAAGAGCCGATATCATCCAATGTTAACATCATTAAAAGCAACAGTTTTTCCTCAGTGATTGAACCAAATGAACAACTGAACTTGTTACACTATTTTGACCCCTTTCAATCCACTACATATGTAGCATCACTGTGTGTTTGGAGAAAACTGTTACCTGTAGACAGATTGAGCTTGAGTGGCATGACACAGAGTGTCCTTGAATGAGCTGACAGCTACATTTTTGTAGAGCACATAATCAAACACAGGCAAAATGCATGCTAATAGCATGTAGACAAGTGAGTGTCAGCTGCTTCCATTCACTACACGTTGACTTTACATAGTGACTGCACAGATTGTATGTAAGTAAGTAAATATGTAAAACTTTATTTATATAGCACAAACATTTAG
Organism: Valencia hispanica; assembly: GCA_963556495.2. Lineage (NCBI taxonomy): Eukaryota > Metazoa > Chordata > Actinopteri > Cyprinodontiformes > Valenciidae > Valencia > Valencia hispanica. The sequence continues at coordinate 20,174,236 of OY747709.1, read as the reverse complement.
CATCTACCTGAATGTTGAAAGTTGTGTTACTGTTTTCAACTATTTTTTTCTATTTCTTCACTGTGGCAAATTAAACTATTCTTTTAAATCCCTGGGTAGAGTGCCATTATGTTAGATAGAAGCTACTACCTCTTAAACAGGATTTCTCCTGACTTCCTCCTCAACACTGGATAATTAAATATTCAAATTGAAAACTTTGCTGTCACTATATTTGGTGGCCACTGTGTAATGCACTGATGCATGAGTTTGTTGTTTTATACATAATTTTCTTTAGAAACTTTCTGCTACATTCTTGCTTGCCTTGAGTTTGCTTTGTTTCATCCTTTCTCGTATTGACATTACATTTAATGTAACTGCCATGGATTAAAAGTCTGAACATAATGGAAGGTAACTTGGAAAAGTTAGAAAAATCAGCTTTTATGCTCTTAAAACTTAACTTAAAGAAACATTGATTAGAGTTTTTTTTTATTGCCTACTAAACTGTGTGCAAGATTTAGAATTCCTGTCATATTAATGGAAAAAAAGACAACATAAGACAAGACAAAATGTAAAATAATACAATGTAGTGTTTTTCTACTTTAAAGCAGAATAGTTTGGGTTTGTTTATTTTATTCTTACTTTAAAGACTTCCAACTCTTCCAGTAAAAGTTCTTCCATGTTGTTCCAGCTCTCTTTGGGGACACTGATCACCTTTAGTACTGTCCCTTTGTCTGAAATACCACATGCATATTATTTTACCATAAATTTTATTTTACTTATGAATACATGTAAAGTGAAGAGAAAACTATTCATATACCTGTGCCAATGAACATGACATCATACTGTCCATCTGCAGCATTGACTCTGTCCACAGCGATCTGTGTAAAGCTGTATTCCACATTGGTTCTAACAAAAACAGGTCGTCGATTCATGGGGTACACAGGGTTGTACATCAGAGGGTGGTGACGAGCAAACTGGATCACATCATCTGGGAAACCCTTTGTGGATTCAAAACTCCCAAATGTCTTACTGGGACACTAAGGAAAAGACAGCCACATTTTAATTTTAAAAACATGAACAAAAAATATTGCTATGACTGAAGTTATCCATTCATTTGAAACATATTTTTGCTTTGGCTTTATACAAGCGGAATAAAACATCTGACTCAGTGTTTCAGTTGGTTAAAAATGCACCAAACCACAGTCCAGCAGGCCACAGTGAGGTCATTATGGTGTGAGGGCTGTCAGGGACTTGGAAGAGATTTACTCCGGGTCAGAGTCCAGCTTCTCTCTCTAATTAAAATTCCAGCTCTGGATTTTCTGAATGCTTAGGTGCACTTTAGCACCTTTAGACATCTTGATACAAAACTAGGTTATTGCTCCTGTGCTTTCATATGAAGAAATTAGACTCATTTACTTTGGTACAGCTTGACAGCAAGCCTTGATTAGGGTTCTGTATATAAAATCCAAACCAGAAACTAAGGAAGTTTTACATTATTTATCTTGCATTCCTTAAGTGTAATTTGCCTGCTAACTTTGCAGTATGTGTAGTTCTGCTGTGGCAGTTTCAAATGAAGTTCAGCATGAACAAATCCTGCTGACTGAATGCTTCTGTGGTTAGTGGAGTGTGAAACCCATATTGATTGGGACAACTGTGGAAGTGTTTTGCATGGACAATAAGGTCTGGCATTTAATACCATACTGCGTATACGTCCTTTCTAGTATACAAGTATTACATGAGAGCTGCATTGGATTGGCAACGTGTCCAGGGTGTACCCCGTTCTCGCCCAATGAATGCTGGAGATGACCAGAATCCCTTTTTCACGGTGTGTAACCGTCTACATCCATTTGAAGTATTTAAAATAATCCAAACTTTTATCTAATTGCAATTATTCATTGGGAAGGGGAGTTTATTCCCACATTATGAAACAATTCATTTGTTCAATAAGTGGAACTTGAGCATTTTTATATTGTTTACATTGCTTCTTTAAGTCAGTCAGGATGTCTATTAACTTTTACCTAATAACCCCAAACATCCTGTTTAATTGATATAAAAATGCTGTGCCACAAAGTGTTATATCTATTAACCACTGTAAAAAGGGAAAAACATGAAAGTACATTTAGGTAAGTCAGATGTCTCTTACTTAAATCAGTCAGAAAAAAGGCTGCAAAAAAGATTTTTAAGCTTAGACTTGCCCATATCTACAGTCAGAGTAATAAATAACAAGCTTTAAACAGCTGGACCTGTGACACAAAAAGCTTGAGGAGGACCACCGTTTGTCTTGAAACTACACACTGCGAGGAGGGTGGTACACGAGGAAATACATTTCTACACCTCACCTTGAGAAAACTGCTGCATCTTTTTAAACTATTGGTTTAAACTAAAATACACATTAATTGCAAGCTTTTTGACATATCTTTCTACTTGATAATAATAATTCCCCTGCAAGTCTGTCATAATGTATTCAAAGTGAAAAGAAATGTGAAAGTTTTCACAAATGCTTTACCTGCTGTGCAACACTGGGATAGCAGTACACTAAATTTTAAGGAAAGACTTCTCTTAGGTGGAAGGTATGTAGTAAATCTGAATCTTAGTAGTAAATAGTAAAACATTGGGAATGTAGTAAATTATATGGAAATTGCATTTCCCTCAATGGGCTTTTATTATTGTAATAACCTGTCATCGTTGTACATTTTTACAGTGTCTCTGTTGTTCTGTCATTGCAGTTATTAACATACCATTCCTGGGCGGGGATAGGGTACTTTTCCCTGGAAAGGTACCCATTGGTAGTTAGGCCCCTCTTTGTGTGCAAAGGGCCCCAGGAAGGCCCTCCGGATGTCATTCATGGAGTAAAGACACACAGCTGAGCCTTTAAATACACTACTGCTGGGGGAACAAAAAGAGAAGGGTTAGATACAACAAACACATGCATAACATGCATGCACTTTGCTTCCTCACCATTAACTTTTTCTAGTGCACATACTCACACACTCTCTCTTGTGCATAAACAAACATGCACATGTGGCTAGAATCTGACCTGGAAGTAGAGAAGACAGTGTACACCAGAGGGTTCTTTCTGTCCCTTGTCTGCAGCAAGAACACATCCCCTGAGGACAGACACACACAGACAGTCGGGTCAGGTGGCAGTAGCCCAGAGGTCAAAGGGTGGGAAAAAGATAAACAAAGCCCTATGGACATGTCAAACCACTTTAAAGAAACATTTTGCTGATTAGTGAGGGTCATGACATGAAACAGAATTCAGTGCAGCTTAATGTGGATGTCAGCAAACTCAATCTTGCCTCTTAAACAAAGATGTCCTAAAACACCATTTTTTTTTTATAGGAATAGAAAAAGTTTACAAACCAGTGCAGTCCTTTTTTTTTTTTTTTTTTTACCAGATAGCTTTTCTAGATTACCAACACAGTTTTACAGAAAGGTCCTTTCTATTTTTGGCCTCTGGTAGTCACAAACTCATCATCTAGATAAGAGACTCATCGTTCGCATGGAGAAATATGAATGACAGACGTGGCCTGAGGTGAGGTTAGGGTTTGGACAAAGTCTTCCACTTAGTTAACCTTTCACTCCGTCATGAGATGAGCACAAAGGCAGATGATATTATAGCCTGCAGAAAGTTTCAGACACTTTTATCAGAAACATCTTAGAATTCCTGCAGCAGCTGGGAAAGCCACATGACTACAGGTCTGAGAAAAATATTACATAACAAAACATCTAACCCTAGAAAAAAATAATTTAGGAGAATATTTTATATTAGCCAATAAAAAAGGAGGGGTGTTGATAAAGCATAGTTATTAATGTATTGCACTTGGTAAATTCTGACAAATTACCTATTTTTAAGGTAACTAATTATTTAGATTAGAAGTTAGGATGCTGGTTTAGTCAGCTGGTCTGCTTATTTTTTTATTCCTGGATCACAAATCAATTCTTTTTTTTCCAACATGAATATATTCATGAAATAAACAGTAAAGGTACCTACTAGACCTAAATGCAAGATACTATAACTAAAACAAACCAGTACAAAGTATATACAAATTTGTCATACTGAACTAGTATTTATGAGTTGTATATAGTTATGCAGTAAACAATAAACAAATTTCAAAGTACTTTGTACTGGTTTGTCTTAGTTATAGTAACTTGCATTTAAGTGCATTTTACTTTGTTTGCATTAGTGGCTCCAAAACATAATTACCAACTCCTGTGTGCTTATTATTTTAGGTGCAATTGGTTTACATGCTTTTTTTTAAAGTAAAGTTTTCTAATCAGATTCTACAATGTAGTAATAATTTTACAATTACCCAAATGTACCAATTTGAGACAGCAGTTGTAAAGGTATAAATTGTCATCAACTGGCTGATTTGAACAGTGAATTAAGGAAGACAATTCCCAGAAATATTAAATGCACTAACTGTTGATTGAATACATGTTTTGGACATCCATCTGAAAATTGAAATTGGCATTATAGCAGTAAAACCCTTCTTATAACTAATGACCAGCTTTTTGCATATTTTCTGCTGGTACTGTAGTGATTTAGCTTTTGAGATGAGCTTCTTGTGTTTGAGGTTGGAAGGCCACCTTGCCATAACCGTAATCATCAACATGGCTGGGCCACTCCAAAATGTTGGTAAAATTAAAATATTATTTTAAATCTAAATCTTCCAGGGGTAAGGCAAGGCAAGGCAATTTTATTTGTATAGCACACTTTCAACAGCAGGGTAATTCAAGGTGCTTTACATGATTTGGTGATTTAAAAAAAAACACATAAAAGGAACACACATTACACATGATACACAATAAAGCAAGAGAAAGATCAAAATAAGCAAGAGAGCATGAATACATTTCATACATATGACATCAAGCATTTACTCGAAGGCAATTCTAAACAGATGGGTTTTTAGTCTCGATTTAAAGCAGTTCAGAGTTTCAGCATCTCTACACTCGTCAGGAAGTTTGTTCCAGATAAGGGGAGCATAAAAACTGAAAGCTGCTTCTCCATGTTTAGTTCTGAGTCTAGGGATGTTTAGTAGGCTAGAGTTGGAGGACCTGAGTGGTCTTGGTGGTTGGTACCTCGACAACAGGTCTTCAACATATTTTGGTGCTAAGCCATGGAATGATTTCTAAACTAGTAGGAGTATTTTGAAGTCTATTCTCTGAGCTACAGGGAGCCAGTGTAAGGACTTTAGAACTGGGGTGATGTGCTCTACTTTCCTGGTTCTAGTGAGGACGCGAGCTGCAGCGTTCTGGATCAGCTACAGCTGTCTGATTGACTTTTTAGGCAGACCTGTGAGAACACTGTTGCAGTAATCAATCCGACTAAAGATAAACGCATGGATGAGTTTTTCTAGGTCGTGTTGCAACATCAGTCCTTTAATCCTAGAGATGTTCTTCAGGTGATTGAAGGCTGACCTTGTTATTGCCTTTATGTGACCCTGGAGGTTCAGGTCTGAGTCCATTACTACACCTAGGTTTTGAGCCTGATCAGTAGTTTCTAGCTGTATTAATTGAAGCTGTGTGCTGACTCTTGATCGTTCCTCCTTGGGTCCAAAAATAATCACTTCAGTTTTGTTTCTATTCAGCTGGAGAAAGTTATGGCACATCCATCCATTTATTTGGTCAATGGATTGATTTAGGGTTTGAATGGGTTCAGAGTCACCTGGTGACATTGTAATGTAGAACTGAGTGTCATCTGCGTAGTTATGGTAGCTAAAGTTATTGGTTGCCATAATCTTGCCTAGTGGGAGCATGTAGATATTAAATAAAAGGGGCCCCAGGATGGAGCCCTGGGGCACTCCACATGTGATTTCTGTTCGTTCTGATGAAAAGTTTCCTATTGAAACATAGAAGTCCCTGTTCTTTAGGTAAGATTCGAACCAGCCAAGTAGTGTACCAGAGAGTCCAACCCAGCTCTCCAGTCGCTCCAATAAAATATCATGATCAACAGTGTCAAGTGCTGCGCTGAGGTCCAACAGAACCAGCACTGTGGTTCTTCCACAGTCTGTATTTATGCGGATGTCATTGAATACTTTGACGAGGACAGTCTCGGTGCTGTGGTGAGCACGGAAACCAGACTGAAAAACATAAAAACGGTTTGTCATTGTTATGAAGCCATTTAACTGCTGAAACACAGTTTTTTCAATAATCTTAATGAGGAATGGAAGATTAGAGATTGGCCGGCAGTTCTGCATTAACGTGTTGTCCAGATTTTTCTTCTTTAGCAGTGGTTTAATAACTGCTGTTTTTAAAGCCTGAGGGAAGACACCTGATAACAGGGATGAGTTCACTATTTGAACAAGATCAGACCCAATAACAGGAAGAACCTTCTTTAGAAAAGCTGTGGGTAGGATATCAAGACAGCAGGAGGAGGAGCTTAATTTGATAATGATTTTTTTCAAGGCTGTTCTGGTTTAATTCGTGGAATTCAGACATTTTCTCTACATTGTTGTTGATTGGGGATGGCACTGTTTGTGGGTTTGATATTGAGGTACAGATTGACCGTCTAATTGTTAAAATATTTTCAGTGAAAAAGCTGGCAAATTCATTGCAGGCCCTAGTAGAGTTTAGTTCAGGGGCTACTGTCATTAAAGGATTAGTTAGTCTTTCCACTGTTGCAAATAGGGTTCGTGCATTATTAATGTTTCTGTTGATGATTTCAGAAAAGAACGATTCCATAGCATCCCTAGAAGGGTAGGAATAACTTTGGGATTAACTGTGTGCTGATATGAAGCAGAACAGAAATCAACTTAATCAACTTGAGTAGAACTGTCTGGAATTACATATTTTAATTAATTACTTTATTTATTCATTCATTCATTCATTCAGTATGTTAGTTCTTTAAGCGCATTTTATGCTATTAAACTATTACACAAAAATTCAGATTAAAATCTAAAACGTGCTCACATCATTACATTAATTTTATTGGTGTAATTCTAATCAATAAATGCTAATGCAAATTTTTTTTTTTAGAGCAACGTGAACAGAATGTATCTAGAAAAAAGTAGAAGGACATACAATATTAGAAATTAATCTTTCTTCAGTTGTTTTGAGTGCTTTCAAGGATTGGAAATAGAAGGACTGAATCCTAGCAAGATACACATGCAAGATTTAATTTATGCTGTATTTCTAACATTGATTCTTTGAGACTGCACATTAAAAGGCACTCTGCAATTAAGATGATAAAGCCTAGAGAACCTATCACGTTTTCAGAACATGGTCTCCCCCTACACCATCAGAATGTGTTTCTTGGTAGAAAACTAGATGTAAGGTTTGGAAAATCTTCCAAGCCATAAGAATAGTCCATTCCCTAAATAGTACAGCAGATATTGTCAGAAATGGAAACAGGAAATATACATATTATTCCACAAACCTCATAGTTAAGATTTTCTTATACTGATTGCAAATCCCTGGGACAAAAGGTAAGGCAACAAAATCAAGTCAACCTCATTCATGATTAAATTAACATACTACAAGTTTCATTTGAGTTTCCCGAAGAACCTGAACTTCACATATTTTGTATCATCATCCTCATACCTGACCTAGGAAAGTCCTGAATTAGTAGTTTCATTTGAGTATTTCTACCCCAGACTGTGTGCACGGTAGACTTACGCAGCTCATCAAAATATGTGTCACTGCCATCAGCTCCTGGTACTGAGCAAATCAGACGGGTCTTGAGAAATGTTGTCCACTTGTTCACTAGACTTCTCTGTCCACCCATATCATTCTGACAAAATAAAATTCTCAGTTATGATCTAATTTTATATAAACATTAAGAGTTTTCAAATCAACGTTTCACATTGTTGGATGTTAATTAAGTGATTTCTTACCCTGCATAACTGTCCAATTCGGGAGTAAGTTGACTTTCCCAAACCCTGAGCTTCAACCGCCGTCTCCCGGAAGAAGAAAAATATCTTGTCATCATCTGGATTTTCACTCTCAGGGACCCAAAAGGAGCCGACAAACTTTGGTTCTGGTTGGCAGGATTAAAGGCAATTAGTACAGTGTCAGTCATCACGCCACGTTGTCCCACGAGGGTGCTTGATGCTTATTAATAAGATAAACAAAAGGACACACACCATTGAGCCAGCGTGAGTCGTGTTGTTCAGTGCGAATAGAGGGACGTTTCCCCAGACTCCTGAAGATGGTGTAGTCCCGTCCCATTAAGTCTGTGGCTACACCTGCATAAAGCTCATCACCTGAAAAACAGAAAAGAATTGTTGAGACTATACCAGTTACAGTACTTGCAGAAGTATTCATACCCCTTAACCCTTTCATTACATTTTGTCACATTACAACCTACAGACCTCAACATGTCTTCAACAAGTGACAGATCAACACAAAGTGATACATAGTAGGACACAAAGTTTTCAATAAAAACTTGAAGAGTGTGACATAATCAGTCCCTCCTGAGTCAATACTTTACAGAACCAACTTTCACTGCAATAACAACTGCTTGTCTTTTGGGAGTACGCCTCCAACAACGTTGCAGACAAAGAGAACAAAGGTTTTACCTGATGTTTGCAAATCAGTCAGACTGAATGGAGAGTGTTTGTGAACAGCAATTTTGCCTTAGATGGATTTAGGTCTAGACTTTGACTAAGCCATTCTAATAAATAATCAAGTTTTGATCTAAATCATTCCACTGAAGCTCTGGTTGAATCCTTAGGGTTGTTGTTTTTTCTGCTGAAAAGTCAACCTCCACCTTAATCTTAAGTCTTATGCAGCCAAAAACTGTCAGAAATCTGAGTCTTTTGTGTTTGGGATTCTATCCCTCATAGCTGGAGGCTTTCACCAGAGGGTGGGGCTGAGCAGGGTGCTCCTGCACACCTGCTAATGATCAGCCCATTAGCAGAAGCTTAGGAAGAGCTGGCAGCAGGTCATCTGACACATGGATGTTAAACCCATGTGGTACCTCTGGCCTGCTGAGTTATTCTTCGTAAGTTCTCCTAGTGTTTTCTCAGCTTTATGCTAATTCCATTCTCTCTGCCTGTTCCCAAGGTTACGTCTCGAGTTCACTCCTGGATCTGTCTCTCTGTGGCGCCTCCTGAATTCACTGTTCAAACCTCCTCGTGCAATAACGCCTCGGACAAGTTCCTCCATGACCGGTAACCACAAGGCTCCCTGGTACATCGGAACCTCCAGCCTAACTTATCCGTCAATTAATCGTTCTCCAGTTAAACAATAATCAGAGTCTTCTGGGAGTTTTCTCGCTTGTGGGTGAGAAGCCTGCCTCAAAACATAAAACTCTGTCCAGCTTCCCTGTCCATGGTGAAGAAATGCCTACCCACAGCATAATACTGCCACAATGTTTTGCCATCGGGATGGTGTTTTCAAACTGATGTGCAGTGTTAGCTTTCCACATCACATACATTCATGTAGGCTAAAAAGTTAAAATGTTGTTTCATCAGACCAAAGCACCTTCTTCCATATCTTTGCTTGGGCCTCCATAACTATCAAAAGGACTTAAAGCTTTCTTTCCACAGTAGTTTTCTGAAGGCCATTGGTTGCAGTGAATTAATTTTTAAATTGGATTTTTACTGGATTAATTTTTCTTGCATTTGACAAATATGATTTTGTTTTAGTCTTGTGCACAAAATCCCATTTAAATAAAATGAGGTTTATTGTAAAGTGACAAAATTAGAATAAGCTCGAGACTTTTGAATAGGTTTGTAAGGCACTTTGATTACAGTCCAAAATCCTTTTTAGGTCGGTATCAGTCCAATGCTTGAAAACCTAAGTCACCTAACCCACATTAAAATAGCTGAATGAACAATCAACTCCAATTATTTTGTATGGTTTCCGTTACCGATCAGCACAGAGGCAGCGTTATGTCGAGGATCGTATGGACTCTTCCCTTTACCATCCTCCACCTTCGAGGGATCAATCCTAAACACGTGGTCCTGATGGGGAACCAGATCACACAGAAAGTTTCATGCTACAGTAAGCAAGCACACCTATGAAAAGTTAGATTCCAACTTTAAAGAAGAGTGTTTATCTTAGTTTTGTTGTGTTTGTTCCTCACCTCCATCCTGTGTCCCACCTCCACAAAAGCACAGGTAGGGTGGAAAGCTCCGGTTCCGCAGGCGTACAGGTGGGTACGGTTATAGTGGTGCACAATCTTCACATAATTCACACAGTCAGACTGAAACAGACACACGTAGATTGTTCTTACATTAATTATACAGTATGTTTGTTTTCTGTGCCAACAGGTTTAATAATACTTTTTTTCTGAGCATCATGAAGCATATATATAAAGTTTTCCCTTTTTTACCAAGCGATTTACCAGGCTAAAGTTGGACATTCTGTCCTTCGGCTTATTGATTCACATTCCTCACATAGCTCCTCACACTCTGTGCCTGTGACAACATGGCCAAGCTCTTAGATCAAACTCCAGCACACTGTTGTGACGCTCTTTGTGTCCTGGCTGAAAACACACATGCCTTCAGAATGTTTTCACAAGAGTGTCTACAGCTATTCATATCTAAATCTGAATCTAAATGCACTAAACTCAACAAGCTTACCTCAGAAGCTTTGCTTTTCAAATGAAAACTTTAATTGCTAAACTATATAAATAAACCAAAGCACAATTTACACAAAATTAAAAAAAAACATGGAGTTCATTACCGTTATCTTTTACAACACCTGATACGTTCAAAACCACTTGTCATCTTTGTCATGTGTTTCCCTGCACACAAACCGCTTTCAGGATCTTGACCTCTTTCTGAGGCTTTGTCCTATCGAATTGCATGTTATTGACCCCGAAACGCATCTGTCCATCTCAGAGTCACATTACACTAACCATGTTCTCAAGAGACCGCTAACAAATGACTTATGGTATGCTAAGATACTACAAGATACATTAACTGTGCAACCTTAGAACAGTGAGCTCTGAGGAGACCCTTAAATAATGAGAGTGTGGACATAATAATGAGCATAATCATTATTGTCATTAATGGCATTTTTCTCTAGAGGTAGATATTACATCATATTGATTTGATTTATCTGTGAAAAAATAGCAGTGAAATATGCCTTAGCAGCAAGAATGGGCTGGATATACAAAGTGTCCCTGGGGTTGATGCAGTGACACACAAACTGCAGTGGCAGCAAATTCTGCAGGTCATCAGGGCTTTTCAACCAGTACGGAAACCAGGATTAGATGGAGCTGTGGGAAAAAAGGTTGTTCCAATTTCTACCCTGGATTTCATGGAAATTAGTGGAAATTGTGATATTTTTATTAATGTCCAGTCACCAACACTAGTTGGCTGTGGTAATGAAACCATTTTAGTTTAACTTCAAATTTAGCCTTTCCCATTCTGCACATTAGTCTGGGATGAGATCAAGCTCTGAAATGCAAAAGGACATGCCTGTGGTTGACAGTGATATAGGCCTATGACCCTAACAAGATTATATACAATGCCTTACAAATATGTTAATACAGTATGCCTTACATTTTTCAAATTTTGTCTGATAACAGCAACAAACTTCAGTCGATTTTATTTGTAAATTCCATAGATCTGGATTTTATGTAAGAGTAGCATGAAGAAAGCCATTATTGTGAGAAAGCCATAACAAGATTAGTTTGTAGTTTGCCACAAGCCATGTAAGAGACAAAAATAAAAATAAAACTTGTGGAAGAAGATGCTCCAGGCATCAAAACTGTAGTCAGAACACACTATCACTGTTGTAAAACATGGTGGTGGTAGAACCTGCCCCAAAAGAACTGGCCTATCACCTAAAATATCAATGAACTATACTAAACTTTGTGGTTGTAACATGAACAATTGTGAAAAGGTTCAAGGGATCTGGTTATGTTGGCAAGTCATATTTCATCCTTTGTGTTCCTGTATATGCAGAGGTGAGTAGAGTACCCAAAAATTGTACTCAAGTGTGAGAAGCACGACTTCAGCTTATTTTTACCCAAGTCAAAGTAAAAATAGCCATTCCAGAAAGAACTCAAGAGTAAAACAGTATTTGTTAAATAAAAAAAGGTTACTTAAGTATTCAGTAACTGATCATAACATCTCATTTAATATTTAAAATTGATGATCAGACTGACAAAAGTAAAAGTTATATACAAATTCTGGTATTTTAAAGACTAAAATAAAAAATGCTAAAGTACGTTCAAAGTATTCATACCCCTACTGTTAAAGTATCTACTGTTTACTGAATCTTGTTGTTCTCCAAATGGCACAGCAGGCTCAGCAGATAGAAAATAGCATTAAAACAACAAAGCTTATGAAAAAACTAGAAGTCTTGCTATATTACAAACTCTAGGTTTGTGTCTGGTGCTTTATGGCCAAAACATCATTGTTTTTCACTCAGTGATTTTACTCACAGTGGGTAGAGTCTCTAAAAATTCTACTCAAATAAGATTAGTGATACAGCATAAAACTATTATTAAAGTAAAATTAGAAAGTATGGTGTAGTAAAACTACTCCTAAAATAGTAAAAACATATTTGTCAAGTAAATGTACAGTAACTGACTAAATGTAACTATTTACTACCCGCCTCTGTGCATATGTAACCCTTTTTCTATAGAGGTAAAGGTGTTAAATAAAATAAGGGCCAATACACCAAATTACAAAATCCCTTTACAGGACTTAGAGTTCCCAGTCTTCAATTTTACAAACGCGGATATACCTATGTTAAAAATGTAACACTCCAAAGTTTGACTCAATCTTTCGGTGTGTAGATACTTGACAACTGCAATCTAAATTTTAACCCTTAGTGTGTGTAGTTGGGTTTTTGTTTGTATGTCAGTGTCATCACATTGTGAGACTGTCTGGGCAACTGGGGTCCTGTGACAGAGGAGACAGAGGAGAAGAAAAGCAGGACGGCTTTTAAAAGATGCTTCAGAGACTCACAGGACAGTGATGGTGACTTATGTCAGCAATCACATTTTCTCAAAGGGGGGTTGTGGATCTGTCTGTGATTGTGCTGGTGGGGGATCTTAAAGGGTTCATTGAACAACCTTTGACCTTCCACTGACTCATTAGTTGAAACAGTGAGCAAAGAAAGCAGCCTGTGACCTCAACAGGGCCTCAGTTAATGTCTCACCATCACCTTTTTCAAAGCTGTATTGTACCAATGAGGATGTGTTTTTTCCCTTTAACCCTTTATCTTTTCTGGAGATGATTAACCTGATAGATCAATTAATTTTTCTGTCCCCTCATATGTCTGTTTAGATAAATAATTGTAACACAATTTAATTAACACCCTAGCAATGTTTTTTTTCTAAAACATTTCTTTAATTGTATTCATTCTTTTCTCTGAATATATCAGTTCCCTCTATGCTTCTGTCTCTTAAGTTGCATATTTCCTACGTTTAAGACACATGTTTTGGTTATCACAAAATAGCTTAAATCACAGTAGAATTAGAGTTTATCTTTTCTTCCTTTTTAAACTGCAACTCAATACAAACCAGGAAGCTTTGATAAAGTTATTAGCAGGGTTTTTAGGTTTAGCAGGGTTTTTTTAGCACTCGATTCGGTTGGTGGTGCACCAAAGATATCCATTAGATACACAACACGGCACAGTTTAATAGCTATGGAATGCCTTTGATCACCTCCACTAATCAGGACAATGTAGCTGAATCAAACAGTTTGACATATTCTTCGAGGTATTGGTTGTCTTTCTGGACTTTGATTTTATACAAACTGTAAAGAAAAATTGATTTCCTTTTAAAACCATTGTTTCTTATAAATTCAACATCCATCCATCCATTTTCTGTACCCAACCATCCTATGCAGGGTTGCAGGTGCCTATCTCCAGCAGTCACTCAATATTCATGGTTTCAAGGTTCTTTGTTCAGTTTAGTTTCTCCTACATTAATTCACTATGGTGGTGTAATCTATGTGTATTCCAATATGACCAGTAGTATTTTACAAGCCTGGTGAACCATTAAGGAGTTTATTGATGGCATGTCACTTAATAGAAATGTGAATGAAGTACAAAGACATTCTATTGTAAACGTAGAATCCTACAAAGTTATAATTTGTGTCATTATAAGGTCTCATATTCATTTTAACAGCTACTTTTCATTTCCTGGAAACATCACTGCAGATTACATGGATATCTACTAAGTCTTTGATGAACACAGTGAACACCAGAGTGGTCAGCTGTGAAACTAAATAAGCAGTTTTACACTGTTACAAGAGTCCATCTTTCTTATAATAGAAAGAATGGTTCCGAGTACATGTCCATAATGTTCCTTTATCCTTATTTTATTTTCTCTAAAGTCCATATATTTATGTCTGTGAGCACTTGAAAATGGAAGTCAACTTCATTGTTTGTGAACACAACCTTGGAGAGCCCAGATTATTCTGATTCTAACACTGAGATAGTCAATTCTCCTCAGTCTGCCACTTGTAAGATCTCAGAGTATGTGTGGGACAACAGCCTCTCCCTCCAAAATCAAACTATAGTTTTCTGCAATAACACTTAACATGTTCTTTCACTGCTGCTTAGCTCAATATTTTCTGTAGTTTCTCCAATGTTTATGCAAAACTGTAACGAACAGCTTTTAAATGTGTTTAAAAGATCCAGATTTCTGTCTTCACTGCATTTGTGGCAGAGGAGAGATGTTCAGCGACCAAAATGTCTAATTTTTTTATTTTTATCATTCTTTTGCATTTTAAAACAAGATATAAAACCCTCACAGCTATAACAATGTGTTTAATAATAATTAACATTTATTACAGTAACTTACTCTCATGTCATCTTATGTCGCATGTAACAAAAAAACTCACCCACCCAAGACCGCCTTGTTTCTTTTAAAATGAAAAAAAATAAAAAATCGTCTAATGACCCACATAGTGTAAAACCATAAAGTATAACTCAGGGAAAATTCAAATACTCCAAAATGCTTACCACCCATCACAGAACAGGTTTTGGGAAATAAATATAGCAGTATCTCCCTCGTTTGGAGTTTTTTTTGTTTTTTGTTCATTTCTATCCAGGAAATATTTTTTACCCTGGTAGATGATATGGAAGCAGTGGTTCCTAGAATAGTTTTCTAAACTGAAAGTGCAACAATAGTCCCTCTCTTAAATGGATTTAAATAGAGCGCCAGAGTGTCACTCAAAGTCCTGAGTCAGACTAAGTGTCTCAGTGAGGTGCCAACTGTTTATTGCTGCTGTCTTTCTGTGTTTAGGTGAACACGTCTCTGTTTGTTTGGAAGCTTTCCTGTGTATGCCAGTCTGTTAGAGTGATGGTAAGTCTTTCACTTCATTTACTGCCTTATATAGGTTGGGACACACTAAGTTATTGCTGAAAGGACAATACTTAAAAATAGACATCCCACCCTAAAAACTTGAAAGAGTTTGATAATATGGGAAAAAAGGAAAAGATTAGCGGTGTAAAAAAAGTTATGTTGCAAACATGTGCAAGGAGGACCCAGAAGATGAAGACAAAGAGAAGGAAAAGGTGTGTGAGAAAAAGATCCACAGAAAGAGATGAAAAAAAAGACTTCTCTGTAATTTTGGTCAAACGTTTAAGGTCACTGCAGTTGCTGTGTGAATGAGTCTCCACTTAAAAACCAGTAGAAAAGAATTAAAAAAAGAAGAAGTAAGGAGGAAAAGCTCTACAGAAGTAAAAAGCCTATCAATCATGAAAAAAGCCTGACTGTACAAAGAGCCTTAATACTCTCAGGGTTTTTAAACTCCCCTTTTCTTTTGGTTAATCCTTTTGCTTCTATTTAAGAAACAATGTCAAACTTTCTTTTCACAATTTATCATCTCCACCATTGCTTTCTCTTGCAGACACACAAACACGACGAAACCTGAACACACAGTCCATCTTCTGGTCATTTGAAACTGGAGCCTGGATTTTTGTATGAATGGAGCTCGTTGTCTGTCTGCCCCAGCTGTGTAATCACACTAATGAAGGGTTTGCTTTACGCAAACACACAAAGAAACACACACATGTTCTGGATACTTTATACATACGTAAGTAAATGTAAACAGAGGGTGTATAGAACAGAAATAAATAAATGAAATATATATGGGGAGAAATTTGTGGAAAATCTCCACATTCTGATTGGACATTAAAATTTAACACGTATAGATTAAAAAAAGATGCACAAAAAAACATGAAAACTCAGAAGGATGTATAGCCATGCATGTGATTCAGCCCTGGGAGGATCTATGGTAGTCCTTAAAACAGTTTGTGAAGTAGAGCCAGATTGTATGCATAATCAGATGTATGACCATCTGTGACACCAGACCAAAGTAAAAAAATATCTGTTTAAATTTACACTGTTGACCAAAGAAAAGAGTCTATCAATCCTAAATCAAATATCTATCTAACTGAATAATGACGTGTTGTAAGCTTTGATTCAGTTTCTTCCATGCTATTGGTCAGTATATTACTGTAGATGGTCATCGTCATAGAATATAGGATGTTTTAAACCATCCTAGGCTTTTTACGTTAAATATTCTGTCACACCATCAACAAGCTGCTTTAGGTAAATAATGGCCAAGCATTGCTTTCCTATGCATTTCTGTAGCATACACAATCTGATTAGCAGCTAAACCAGACTGCCTTTTGGACACACTGAAAAATTCTCCGGCATTAGCATCAAAACTTCAAAAGGCCACATGCACTAGTGCTACAGAATAAAAGTTTTGGGAACACAGCCATTGTAACTGGACCAAAGCACAGACCTCCCGCCGGTAGGAGTGCTGATCACACAACACTGTTAGTTTCAACAGGAAGAGGGATAGTTGTGATTGGCCAAACTCAAAACAAACCAGCTGTTGCTCTGAACTTTGTATTTTTTTGCCTGTGAGTCCAGCCGGACACACACTGGGAGATAAATTGGCACTTTGGGCTTCCATTCTCGCTGGCAAGGGGAGAGGAACAATCCAAACACACAACAGCCTGCTGATCGTTGATCAGGTAAACTGTATCCAGCCGGTGAAATAAGTCCTGAACCTGACTTGTTCAAAATCCGGCAGGAAGAATCTTTGAGATTCTACCAGAGAGGGAGAGAGAGCTTTGATGACATGGTACTGTCTGCTACGGGAGCCGAGGGCTTCTCCCCGACGTAGCTGAGCAGAGTCCGTGAAAAGAGACTGGTCTGTGGGAGATTGCTGACCACAACCAAGCTAACAGAACAACAAAGTTTCGAGCAAACTTTGGCTCGGTAACCCACGAGGACTGTGTCGCTCCACGCAGCCGCTGCTGACGGGCCAGCTAAGAGCTGCCCCGCCTCCTTCAATGCCAATCCCCCAGACAACAGAGCCACACTTCCTTGTACATCTAAGAAGCATTCACGTAAGGTTTTGTGTGGGCAGAGATAAATTAGCTTAGGATAATAATAATCTAAGGATTATTTGTCTATTTCACTGTATTTTTGCAGCATTTTTAAGATTTCGTTCTTCAATGATTTGGATATGAACAGTGTTTTCAAAGGTTTCTGACTGATATTAACAGTCGTTTTAAATCATGCAACATAAGTTACTTTGTCCAACTGGAGTTTTTCCTTTGTTCTTTGGTGCTAAGTTAAAACAGAGCAGCTCTAAGCTGCGCTACATAAATTTGCTCCGCACGCTCGGTCTTATTAGTTTGGCCTTCTTTTGCAGATCGCTAGCACTTCATAAACAATAAAGATTGCGTCCTACGGTATTCAAAATACAGATTGGCTTTAAAATAGATAGTTTAAACACCGAAAACTAACTGTACAAGACATATTTGAAACCACCGTCTTAGTATGTCAAAATAATAAATTAGATCAATCACTATGGTGACCGATCCCTAAAATAGAATCAATTCTCCAGAGGTCATTGATTTCTAATTCAAAAAATTATTTAATGAAAAAATACTTACTCCAAATAATGTTTTTATCTTCACGTTTGTTTTGCATTGTGAAATGGTTGTTTGAACACAAACCAAAAAGATGCAAATTATAGTCTTAAACTAATCACAATTAGTTTAAAACTAACTTAGCTACACTCCTAAAACTCTACAATAGAAGCCTTGGTCTTTAAGCATACATATTTATACTGAACTGTGACATCATGATCAATTTATTGGTTATTGTTTCTACTTCTTTGCATGTTTGTCCATTTTACTGTTTTCTTCTGGTAGTTAGCTGTATTATTCATTCTTCTTTTACTTAGTGGTTTAGTTGTGTGTTACCACCTTAGTAAGTTTGTTGACTAAAGCATTTTAACTGAAAGTTGAATTCTTTTTGTAATAAACTTTTGTATTTTGGAAGTCGTTTATTATTCCACATATACGTGTAGCAACTTGCAGTTCAAAATACGCCAAGAATTAAGTCCTTCATCTATTGTTAAATTATCTCAGCCTTATCAGGCAGATAATCATAAACATTAACTGAGACTAAACTATTTGGCTATTATTATATTTCCTTGATCCCAGGATGGTGCCCCAAACTTGGTCATTTTGACATAAATGTAATAATCTTATTACTAATTGCCCTAAGTAATTATTTTTAATTATTCATATCCAAAACCTACCTACCTATGTCACAACAAACATAAGCTTCTCATATTTAATAATGACAAAACATTGACGTTACTTCATTTTAATTCTGTCAGGACTGAGAAAGATCTACTCACATCGGCATGCTAAATGCTTGCAGTCCAACTGCAGCCCAAACTATTCTAGGATTTATCAGGCTAATAACTATTTTACCACTCAGTGGCACTTAGAGACTGCAAAGAGCACTGAACTTCCATCCGGTGATAATTACATTTTATAGAAAAATAAAAAAGACTCTGTTGTCATGGCAAAAATAATGTACACTGTCCTCAGAAATAATTTAAAATTTTACATATTTAATCCCGATACACATGTGCTTTACAAAACAGAAAAGATGTGCCAGGACTGGATCTTTGACTAAATTCACCTTATTTATTTATTTTTATTTAGATTGATGCAATGGGCATTTGTTCATACACCATTATACCTACCAAAAGAACAAACAACATAACAGTAGCTTAACCATAATCACAGTAAAATATGCTATACCGCGGCTTCAAAAGTAATTTGATCTGTATAGTGCATTTACACCTTCTGGTTCTAAACTGTGGAGAGAAGAAAACAAATGTTTTAGACTTTTCGTCAGAGTGTAAATCTCAGTCACATGGGCTTTAAAATAACTAGCTTTTGAGGAAGTGATCTCACCACATGGAAGGTCTAAAAGTAGGAGTGCTGCACCTATTATTGCATGTCATCAGTTTACATGCAGTGATTCTGTCTTGTGATGACTCCCATGACTCCAGTGTATTAAAAGGTAGTATTGTGTCGGTCCGGGTAGGAGTGGACACCTCCATAGGCCTCTTATTTTTTATCCTGTGTAGAGTGTGTGATGACTGTAGGCTGAT